>JBBPBX010058856.1:9059-21962 GCA_038048925.1 Garcialebias charrua | reverse complement strand
TTGGGCTTGAAGCGATTGGACGTGGCGGAATAGAATCGCAACTATACCGGCTAGACCGCTAACTACAATGGAAAGCATTACTATCACGACTATGATTAGCGTGTCAGCGCTGGACCATGCGTAAGTGATGGGTGGAAGCGGAGTTCTGGTTTCAGATTTGAGAGTCTTTAGAACCTGGTTTATTTGTTCTACATCGACGATTTTAGTTCCTTCGAATAGGATTTGCTTTACGGTACCGGGGTCTATCTGTAGGCTCATGTTTGCGAGGTACTCAGGGTATTCTAGAGTCGTTTCCCACCGTTCAGGATCGAGATAATAAAGCGTCAGATCACCAATGTGTATGGTTTTTCCTTTTGGGACTCTAATCCACATTGTTTTATCTGGTAGATTCAAATGTCGAATGGACCCGGGGCGATCATAGACCATGACTGCATTTCTGTCGGGAGTGTTGACCAACCACCGCGACCCAATCCTTTCTGCTTGGGCAGCAGTGACCAGGTGGCGCGGGGTTATGGTCGTTGAACACTTTGAGTTCTTTAGAATCGGGGTGATTCCGCAAATGCCTGCGGCATGATTCCACATAAAAGGTCTACTTGTACACAGGTAGTGTATCTCGTGAGTGAGGGTACACATCTGGAGGTTTGGAGCTAGATAGGTTGTGGGGTCGCTTTCGTGATAAGCAACCACTTTTGGAGTATGGATTTTGATGTGATTCTCACCATTCCAATTTCCGACATTAATGACATCTTTCAGTCTGTAAATGTTGTCCATAGAGACGATAGGTAGATTGATAATGAACCCGAATTCGCATTCTCGATGATCAACATAAATCGGGACCGCGCTACCGAGAGTGTAAGCCAGTTGAGCCTGGATTGATCTCACTTTTTCTTTTGTAGCGGTGTTAAGGATGTCTGTTACCATGTCTAGAGAGACTAGATAGGGTGGGATTCTGCCTGTAACTAGCGCATCGACTGATGAGCTGATATCTCTAAGCATGTCAGCAAGGATACTATCTATCGCATGTGCGAAGGCATAGTCCCATTCTACCTTGCGTTTTAGCTCATTAACCATTTGTGCGACGACCTTGATTTCTTTGGTGTGAGTGTTCAACACTAAGACGGTCTTCTGAACCGTTTCGGTCACGTGAGTTAACTGTGTTTGTTGCCGATCCATTTGTGTTCTGATCCATGGGAATTCCTTCTGTATGTCATTAACGTGTTGTTTTAAGGACGTTATGCTGACACTGTTGATTGTAGACAGACCTAAGCCAAAAAGAGATCCAATGGCGGAGGCAGCATTGAGAAGCCCACTAAGGACACTCTTTTTTCGTCTACGCGTTCCGCTCAGCTCTTGTTGTGTGAGGGTGAACTTACGTAGCTGCTTTAACATGTGTCGGGTTTGACCTCTTGCATTCTGGATTGGTAAAGTGTACCATGTTTCGTTAGTCCATTCGTCTTTGATTTTGATGTGCTGATTGATCACCGTTTGGGGATCGAAGCGGACGAAGACCTTCCGAGTGTACAGCTGACAATCTGTGACGAGCAGTCCGGGTTGGTCCCTAAGACTGATGCCTGAGGTGGGTCCAAGGGTCACAACCTCAGCCTGTCCTTCTTGGATGGTTCCCAAGAGGGTGAAGATTACTAGGAGTGATTTCATCGTGATCCTAGGGAGACACAAAAAGATAGGTCTTAGCTTCTTAATAACAAATGGCACGTTAGATCCTGTTGATTTAAACGTTTGTTAAGATTAGTTTTATGTTGTGGGTGTTAGGCTTAGCGTTTCTAAGATCAAGTTGGACAAGGCGACTTATAGGGTGGGAAATATGGTAGTTTAAACCTGATTAGTTTATTTACTAACTTGTGTTTGGACGACCTTATTATCCCATGAAGTCGGTGAGTTTGTGAGATCTTTGTCTTTTGTGGAGTCATTGAACGCCTTGTAAGGTTTGATCTGATTTCGATGTACCCATTTAGCAATTGGCTCTTTACGGCCTTTGCTGATTTTGATTTCGTAGACGACTGAGGACACTTTATCTGTTATCAGATGAGGTCCAGTCCACCTGGGCATTAGTTTGCGGGCGAGAGTTCCGGTCCCGGACTCTCCTTTCCCGGTTGTTGGGGCGAACGTATAGTACCAGACTCTGTCTCCCACTTGGAGTTCATTGTGAGAGGCCTTCTGGTCATAGTACGCCTTGCGTCCTTCAGCGGACCTTTCCAGGTTTTTCTGGGCGAAAGCAAAAGTGTTTCTGAGGTGTACATTCAAATCTTTCATGTATTGTTGTGTAGTGTAGGCTGTCGCCATGACGGCGTCACCTGGTTGGTACAACAGGTGTAGAGGGAGAGTCATTTGTCGACCGGTCATCATCTCGAAGGGAGAGATGCCAGTTGATGTGTGTGGAGTGGCTCTTATGGCCATGAGGACCAGAGGGAGTTTCACATCCCAGTCCTTGTGATTTGCGGCCACGTATTTCTTCAAAATACTCACCACAGTTCTGTTTGCTCTCTCGACTTGGCCTGAAGCCTGTGGGTGGTAGCCGACATGAAAGTTGGCCTTGACGCCTAGCGTCTTCCACAGTTCTTTCATCACTTCACCTGTGAAGTGTGTACCTTGGTCTGAGTTCACCCGAAGGGGAAGTCCAAACCTTGAGAATATATGATTCATTAACAACATAGCAGTTGTTTGTGCTGTGTCGTTAGGAGCTGGTAGGCATTCTACCCATTTGGTAAATGCACAGGTTACCGTGAGAAAATATTTATTTCCTCTAGAGCTCTTAGTGAGTGGTCCAACCCAGTCGATCTGGAGGTCAGACCATGGGAATGCAATGCCTCTACTTTGCAGTGGTGCTCTGTGAAGTGGTCTGGTTGGCTGAAACTGGCCACACACCACGCACCCTTCAATGTAGTCCTTGACATCCTTTTTCATTCCAGGCCAATAGGCAATTTGTTTTAATGCCGTCAGCGTGGCTTTATCTCCTTTGTGTCCTGCGGACGGGAGATCATGGGCATGAACTAACATCACCCCCCTTTGGTCATGGGGAACCACGAACACAGGTGAGGACGTTGGTCCATGAGCGAAAGTTAGGATGCCCTTGATTAGTTTTAGCTGTTTGCGCAGCTGGTAAAGGACTTTAAGGTCTGGATCGGAATCCAGTTCGTCTTTAGACGGAGTGTTTTTGTCTGGATCAGTCAGGTACAGTATCATGGAGTTGATAGCAGGATCCGACTTTTGCTGTTGGATGATGTCTGGGTCAGTCAGTGCAGGCCGTACAGAGACTGCGTTGTCAGCAGGTCTGGCCGCGGCCTGTGCACGTGTGACTGCCATAACCTCAACAGCAGGTTGTGTTGACAGAGTCTTGATCAACCAGGAGGAGTCGAAGGACCATAGAGGACCTTCGTCGGCTCCTTCTTTGGCTAAGGAATCCGCAATGTCATTGTAGTGCTTGTCATCGCCTGGGACTCTAGAATGTCCTGGAACTTTCTTCCAGTAGATCTGTAAGTCGTGTGATGTCACCAAGTGATCACATGCCATGAAAAGCTCTTTGTGTTTGACCACTTTTCTGTCGCTTGTTAGGAAACCGTTCTGTTTCCACACAGCAAGGTGACAAGCGAAACTCAAACGAGCATAGTTAGAGTCAGTGCAGATGACTAGGGTCTTGATGGAGCGTGCTACTACCATCTGGAGAGCTATTAGGATTCCTGCAATCTCAGCGTACTGAGAAGTCTGAGAGCCTAATTTGTAGCTGAAGGTAATCTGTTCTTGGTCTTGGAGGAGGACCCCTCCAACACCTGCCCTACAGATTTTGTCGCGGAGGAATGAAGATCCATCCACGTACAATGTTGTCATATCTTTGCAGATATTGTCATCAAAGAAGTGGTGGTTCGGGTCTTCAGTCACAGGGGTTTTTTCCTCAGCCAACGGCTGGGTCGCTGGTACATCTTGTGTACACTTTTGGCAGAGTGCCAAGTCTGTCCCCAGATGTGACTTCTTGTTTTGACCATAACGTATGTCTAGGTTAAAACTTTGAAGCGCCATGAGCCACGTTGCAACACGAGAGTTTGTTACCACACCATCTCTGATGCGTTGGCTGTTCAGGAACGTCACTGGCTGGTGTTGTGTTTCCACAATGATTTTCTGTCCACCAATGTAGCTGGAGAAATGTTTTACTGCCCACACTGTGGTCAGTAGAGCTTTCTCACAGTCTGAGAATCTCAACTCGGGTCCTGCCATCGTCTTGCTGGCGTAGGCTACTACACGTTTGTCTCTGTCGTGTATTTGGTACAGACCAGCACTTATGCAACGAGCTGAGAAGCCCACTTCCAAGTAAAGCTCTTTGTTGTAGTCTGGGTAGACTAAACATGGGGCTGACTTGATCCTGTCTATAAGAGCGTCCATTGCCTGCTGCTGTTTGTCAGTCCAGACAAATGGGACGTCTTTCTTTAGGAGTTCAGTCAGTGGCTTTGCAAGGTCTGCATAGTTCTCTATGAACTGGTTCGAGTAGTTACACACGCCAAGAAAACTTTGTAGTTCTTTGAGATTGGTGGGGACCTTGAGATTGTCAAGGCCTTGGGCACGAGTTAAGATGCCATGGTTTGGTTTAATCCGTTCACGCAGTGTATCGGGAAGCTTGTACAGGAACCTCATAGGCTTCGGCCAACGTTTCTCCGTACGTTTACCTCTTTCTGCGTAATTCAGGTGTGTCACAACTGTCGGCGCAGTCGCTGGTGTGTCTGACTGGTCAGACCGCGGTGCGTCACTGTCGTTGTGATGTGTGTCTTCCCACTTCATGACTGAAGAGGTGCTCTTTGAGTCTGTAAGAACTATGTCATCTCTGAGTAGTTCTATACTCAAAAGCTCTTGAACCAAGGTTTCATCGAAAGCTTGGCTGATGGCTGAATTACCTGTCCCAGAGGACAGTACAGCGTCTGTGGTGTGGGATCCTCGGACCTCCACACAGTCTACTACCTGTGGTAGAGAGTGAGAGTACACCCCCCTTTTGTTGGAGGAGGGGTCCTCAAAATCTGTGACACTGAAATCCAAGTGACTGTCAGCATGTCGCGGACTGCCACTTCCAGGACTCACATGTCCTTGAACCAAGGTTTCATCGAAAGCTTGGCTGATAGCTGAATTACCTGTCCCATTAGGGGTGGGCGATATATCGAATATACTCGATATATCGCGATATTTTAAATGTACGATGGTTAAAAGTGTTATATCGTGTATATCGAGGATCCTCCTGCTGTCGCGCGGGCGCCCACTCGCCCCCCTCCTTCCTGCAGGCTGCAGGAGGACGGAGCTTCAGAGACTCAGCACAGCGCTGCACGCTGCTGAGGGGGAAAAACAATGTTCTTTCTGAGCTAGTTTGGATTAAATTGTCAGATGAGGGCATAAAAAATGTTTTTGTAGACGATGCTGAAAATAGTCCCGAAGAAAGGTCCGAACTACGAATCTTTTTCACCATTTAAACAGCGGAGTGGAGCATGATGAAACAGCAGAACCAAGTGTTTTTCCAGCTGCTGCTTCATTAAAACAAACCACGGGTCTGAGCTCATTTAGTCATGCGTGCACCGCAGAGAGAGGTGGAGACATTATTAAATCAGCATTTTATCATTATCGCTAAAGACACGGTCCTTAGCGGCTAACAAGATGGCTAACGCGTTAGCGTCTTCTTCCACAGCTGAGACTGACCGTGTCTTTAGCGATACAGCTGATTTAATAATGTCTCCACCTCTCGGTTCACGTTTCTGAGTGGAGGCTGTCGTGTTTTTACACAAGGATTCAATGCGACACTTTGTAGAGCAACTTAGAGAACGTCTTCGTGAACCCGGAAACAACCCCTGACCCTTTCACAATAAAACCGGATACAGTACACAGAGGCTCACATTTACTGCAGTACTGTGATAAATCTGTTCTTGTTCAGAGGTTTTGCAGACATTGCCTGAACTTGGCACAGTTTGAAACTTGTGCACATTTTGTGGTTTGTTGTTAAAAATTACCAGCACATGCAAATAGTTGAGAGTTGTTACCTGTGACTGTTCTGGGTCAGTAAATTTTATGGCCACTGTTTACACTTTTGTTTTTGTATTTTAAAGGCCTTAAATGTTTTGATTTAATATTTTTTTAATGTTAAAAGCACAAGAGCACCTTTTTAAGTTTAAATTATTTATTCTTCCTTTTTGCTTGAAGTACTTTTTATTTATGTGTGCAATTGATGGTTAAAATAAAATATTTAAGTTTGTTCAAATTTAGTGTTGACATTTTTTAATCAATTTTGAATCATTTTTTCATTGATTTTGGAGATATCGCGATATATATCGTGTATCGTGATATAGCCAAAAAATATCGCGATATAATATTTCCCTCATATCGCCCAGCCCTATGTCCCATAGGACAGTACAGCCTCTTCGGTGTAGGATCCTTGGATCTCAACACCTTTCACTACCTGTGGTAGGTAGTGTTCAGTGAGTGCTGACTGTGTCAGCTCGCAGAGGAGGTTCTCTTGTCGGGCCAGAGTCTGGTCCAACTGTTGAGTCTCTACTGTCTCATCTGTAGTTGAAGGTTCACTTACCGGGCTTGTGACCACGGTTGGGGAGTCCCTCGTGGCCACTGCGGTACCTGCGGTTAGGCAGTCTGTACCACAACGAGGAGGCACTTTTATTGGCAGGGGTTTTCTCACTGTTGCCCACATTTTCTGTTGACCATAATCTATAATCGCTTCAAAACGGTTTATAAAGTCTTGGCCAACCAGAAATGGGAATGAGTCAAGTGTGGACACATACACTGGGTGGTGTAGTGTCGTTTTGCCAATCTGCATGTGAACCATAGCTATGGCTGTTAGGGTTGTTCTCGTCTCTGCGAGACCCTGTAGCTCAATAGCACATTCCTCAAAGGGTATTTGCCCGTCAACACCGTTAGCGGCGGTCCTCAGCTCCTCGAACAGCTTGGCCGACATAATAGTTATATCAGAACTGCCATCCAGGAGGGCTTCACGCTCAAGGACACCTTCCAGTGTGATGGGCAGGTAGGCTTTCTTAGCCACCCCCCTTTGCATAAAGTTACACAGAAACCACTTGGGTCTTGGTACACGTTTCCGTTCACGTGTACCTCTGTCTGTGTAATCTTGTTTACTGTCAGCATCTTGTTGGCTGACAGTATCATGACCTTCAGGATGTCGTTGTTTGTCAGCAATTGGTTTGCTGTCAACATCCATGGCCATGTTGGTAGTAGCGTGCGCTGAGGTCTTGTGAAAGACAGTGCTACACATCGCTCCAGGTCGGTCAATGTTGATAGTGTCATTATCAATGATAATGCCACTCATTGTATCAGGTTGGTCAAGCACAGCAACATTCAAATCTACTGACAAACTACTTACTTCCTCTGTCTCTTCCGAGCATAGAGGTGTTGGGCCATTGTTTCGGGACATTTGTGACTCCTTGCCTATTTCGAACTGTTCTGTTCGAGGCGCGGGAGGTGCAGTTCCAAGGCTCGGGGGTTTCTGTTGGGACCACTCATTTTTACACGAGTCTAGGTCCTCACACTTCAATTTCTTTTGAAGTTCACCCACCGATGGGCCTTGTTTTTCACCCATCTGGTTCGATCTGAACCATTTTGGCTTCTTTCTCCAGCGGATACCCCCACTTTGTGGTTTGTCAGGTTGAAAGGTCTGTTTCTTTTCGCCTTTGTTAGGAGAGGGAGTTGATGAACTTGTCCCTTCTAGCTCCAGCGAGTGGGATTTGACCGCTTCATTCGGGGACACCTGTAAGGGTGTTTTGGCTTGCATGTTAGCTGCAAAGACATCCGTAGCACACTGTACTATTTCATGCAAAGATGTTGCTTCTAAATCACCCCAGGCCAAGTTCCATGGCAACTTGAATCTAACATCAGGGATTAGATTATCCCTGAAAACAGATTTGAAAAGCGTCTGCTCTTCCAGGTCAGGTTCCATCATGTCACCTATATACGCCTTCAAAATTCTGGCAAAGAAAAAATATGGATGTTCATCGTTTCTCTGCAAGACATTTCGGGCAGCTGAGTAGTCACCACACAATGAGAAAGATTTTTCCTCTGTGCAAGGTGCAGGGGGAGCAAGTTCATGGCTCCGGGGTTCCTCTTGGTACCCTCTGATGTATGGGTCTTCTAGAGGCACATACTGTATGAGCCTTGGACGCGTACCGTCTTGAACTTCCATCTTTAACTTGATTTTTTGTGAAAATCAATAAGACAGTTCGAATTTTAATGTGTGCAAATAAATCTTCACTTTTAATGCAGCACTGAGTCAATCAAACTAATCAGCTGTCTGGTTTAAGTGTTTCACTGTGTAATAAGTATTTCTATTCATAGGTACCTTCTTCAGGTTTTACCCTCAAATGAATTGTAAAAGTTAAATGCCTTTTTGCAGTGTTAACTTTAAAATATAACTTATTTTTCAACAACAGTTACTAACTAACCCAAGCATGACGTCCGTTTTACTTACTCAAACACTATTTAAAAGATTCGAAATAAATACATTGTTCACACTAAAATGTACCCAGAATGCTGCTCCATTATGCCTTAAAAAAGATGTATTGCAGTTTGGCTAAACTGTTTTGCTGTATTTTGACAGTTATCAGGAGTGAAAAATGGATTACCTGTTTATTTTAAATATTTTTTATTTAAAATAAACTGGAGGTGTTTGTGTGCTTAGCATAACATGACAGATGGCATTCCAAATAAAAATCAGTGACTTTTATCAATTTGTTGTCTGTTGACATCCTCAAAGTTGTTCTGCTATCTTTGTTTTGATTTTTGTGAAAATCAAGTCAGCAGATGCTTTTTGTTTGTTATTTTAAACTTTTTATTTAAAATAAACTGGAGTGCACAGAATAACTTTAAAAGATGTTGTTTTAAAATAAATGCAGAGGGTTTAGCATCTATTCTGTGTAAATGTTTCTTGTTCTCATACTTTTAAACCAGCAGATTGCAGGTTTTCAAAGCTGAAATTTACCACAATGTGACTGTAATTACTCATTCTGGCCGCTATAGAGGCGCTGTTGGCTCTAAGGCCGCGTTGACTACCTTTTAGCATTTAGCCGTAGCTTTAAACTAAATCGGATAAACGTCAACTTTTGGGATGAGTTCTAGCCTGGATGTGACAATCGCCTAAACAAACGTTCATTTAAGAAATGAATGGATTTGTTTAAAATGTTTAGAACAAGTTCTGTGAACTTTTAGATACATAAAAAAAAACGATCTTTTTCCTTTTTTTCTCTATCTGGGCACGTCACTTCCGTTGACGTGTCGGTGGTGTTGCATTTAGGGACGTGCGTGCAGTCGGACGTCTGAGTTCTCCCGATGTCTAAATGCTCTAAAACCCCTTTAAATATCTCAAAACACCGCGGTTAAACAGTTTCTGATGATATTTTATGCCTAAAAACGAAACAAACCAGACAATCTGTCAGAATTGTGTGAACAAAACTGAAAATTGACGATCAACTGCGTATCACGTGATCACCTTGAACCAACCACAGCATGACAACAGATGTTATGAACGTAGCGTCAGCATATAGCTTATCAAACCTAGACTCTTTTTCAACTCATAAAACGCTAAAATTCACCACAAAAATTCTGTGAACGAATCGTTTCACATCAGAACAGTTTTACCAAGCTGCGCCCAGTAAAAATAGCAAGATAAATGTCGCCAAGAAGGACTTATTACCGTATCTGCAGCAACACGTCAGAGCTAACAACTGGACCGGGTCAGAACCAGATCCGACAGCTTCAGACACAAAATGCTATTATTCCTGCTTAAAATGTAACGATACCACTCGACAGCAATTTTCAGATGAACCATGAAGCTCTTATAGGCACAGTTTTGACACGGCGGTCAAACGTAGATGCGCTTTTATCTGTGACACGTCAGCAAAGAGTCCAAACGACCCAGAACCAGAACCACACAGCAACATCAAATTTTAACCCAAAAACTTCAACACACGTTTAAAAGTTGAGTAAAGACAATTCCTCAGCTACAAGTGACATTAACCAGCAGTTTCCTGCAGCCATGACACACTTTCCCAGCCAAAAAACTATCGTTTTCAGAGTCTAAAAACTTGGACAAAATTATGCCAACATTCAAAGTACAGAAATATTAAATATTAAACTTTTCAGAGACCTGTTCACGGGCCACCAAATGTAAAGGGTTTAGAGGGGGGTCAGTTTAATACTGACCTCCTTTTTACCTTAATTTACTTATTCAGATTGAATAGTAATTTCACGGATTCTCTTCTTTTTCAGTTTACCCAATATTTCTGTGATCTTTATGATGGACAAATAAACAGAGCCATTAAGTGACAAAGACGTTAACTTAGTTTGATATGTCAAAAAGACACTATCATTTATTTAAAATAAATCAACTAAATTAACACCATTACACTTGATTGACATGATTTCACTTTCTTTCAATTTAAAACGTCAGCACACTTAAATTCAACACAACAGACATAAATATTGGATGTTAACATATTTAGTCTGAGGGCTTTTCAGCTTAAAATAGTTTCCAGCTTAAGATTGAGAGGGAAAGGGAAAAGGAGGAATAAGAGGTTGGAGAGATTAAGTTATTTATCTCGAGTGTAACCAGAGATGACACTTTCCATCCGACTTCGGCTAAATCCCAGGTACGTTTGTAAACAGCTTTACCTTTTGACGATGCGTCTGATAAAGATATTACCAGCCTCCCAGGTGCACAGAGTCCTTCCGGCCCTCGTACGTCTGAACTGGTCGTTTACTTCCAACGTCTCCTCGGATCCGCGTCAGCCGTCAGAAACATGTGGCAGCTTCTGGCCGACTTCAAGACGAGATGTTTCTCAAAGAAAGTTCATTAGGAACTTTGGAGCTTTTGCTCGGGGAACTGGATGGAGGCGTCCATCAGTTCTAGCTGACAAGTTAGTCTTTGGCTCTTGACCAAGCTTGACCAGCTGCAAGGCAGAGAGCTTTCAGGTCTCTGTCCATTCAAACTCTCTGTCCATTCAAAGACTGAAGCGTTTCCGCACAGTTAGAACTTAAAAAGAGACTTAGAGAGGAGAGAAACTTGTCTCTTTTTCATTGGTCCACTTGTTATCACTATTCAAGGTGAAATTCAGCACAGAGAAGGAAATTGTTTAGGAAAAGTATCTGAGTGAGAGACTTTCAGACGCTAGATGAGAGTTTTAGCTGAAACTCGACAAAAACAATTTCAGTGTAAGTCAGTTTGACATTTTAGCTGAACTTTGACACCTTTTCACTTGCAGAAATGACACATTGATGTTTCACATTTAAAGAATAACAGCATATAACATATATCATGAAAATGACAAAAGTTATTCTTTTGATTACATTAGAATAAAATCAAAGGTAGAAATAGTCTCTTTTGGTGACTATATTCTGATTACAACTATCCATCCATCCATCCATCCATTTTCGTCCGCTTATCCGGGGTCGGGTCGCGGGGGTAGCCTAAGTAGGGAGGCCCAGACTTCCCTCTCCCCAGCCACTTGGAGCAGCTCCTCTGGGGGAATCCCAAGGCGTTCCCAGGCCAGCCGAGAAACATAGTCCCTCCAGCGTGTCCTGGGTCTTCCTCTGGGTCTCCTCCCGGTGGGACATGCCCGGAACACCTCACCAGGGAGGCGTCCAGGAGGCATCCTAACCAGATGCCCGAGCCACCTCAACTGGCTCCTCTCGATGTGGAGAAGCAGCGGCTCTACTCCGAGTCCCTCCCGGATGACTGAGCTTCTCACCCTATCTCTAAGGGAGAGTCCAGACACCCTGCGGAGAAAACTCATTTCAGCCGCTTGTATCCGAGATCTCGTTCTTTCGGTCATAACCCAAAGCTCATGACCATAGATGAGGGTGGGAACGTAGATCGATCGGTAAATTGAGAGCTTTGCCTTTTGACTCAGCTCTCTCTTCACCACGACAGACCGGTACAGCGCCCGCTTCACTGCGGACGCTGCACCTATCCGCCTATCGATCTCACGCTCCAGTTTTCCCTCATTCGTGAACAAGATCCCGAGATACTTAAACTCCTCCACTTGGGGCAGGACCTCCTCCCCGACCCGGAGAGGGCATGCTACCCTTTTCCGGTTTTTTGATTACAACTAATGGAATGATTTTGTGATAAATGTCTTGCTTTACTGAGAGGTCAGTACAGATCATCTCTGGACAGTTCAAAAACCTTAATTTGACTCTGGGTAGGTCCACTACAGAACCATTTTGTCTATATTTTAATTATAGATCCGTTTTTGACACTACGCAACGTGTAAGTGTAGTTTTACCAACTGCTGGTTCTGTAAAATGTATTACTGATGGGATTGCTGCCTGCTGCACCTGCTGGAGGGGCCTCCCTGTCAAGCACCTGTCACTGTCGCCTCCAATCATTTTTTTTCTGTGCCACCTCCTCCTCTCCTCCTGCAACTGTCATGATGGAGCAAATGCACTGGGCAAGGTGTTTTTTTCATGTCAAACCACTTTGCATCCCACTGATTTCACATTAAATTTCAATTTTCAGCCACTTACTGTAGGCTTAGACGAGGAAACCTGCTGCTTTTTCTGACCTGCAGACATTCTAAACCAGAAATATGTATAAAATTAAAACTTTGAGCTTGCAAAATGATTAAAATGTCATCCATGTTTGATATAAATATTTTACATATAAAAGTTGTACATAAAGTCACTTTTTATTGGACTTTATTCACAAAAGACTGCAATAAATCTTCCCATCAGCAATGCTTTAAATATTTTATCACAAAGTCAGAGACTCCAGGTTGTTAAATTAGACTTATACTTTTTGTTACAATGAAGGCTGTTCATAAAGAGGCGAAAACCACCAGAAAAACAGCACTTTCTGTACAATTATAGAGAAAAAGCTAAAAGCTGAATGTCTGCTAAAATACACAG
>JBBPBX010058855.1:9192-21963 GCA_038048925.1 Garcialebias charrua | reverse complement strand
AAAACGACAACAACAAAACTTGGCTGTATGGTAGTGGGACAGTTAGCAAAAAAAAAAAAACAACAACAACAAAGGATTATTGTTCAAATATCTGCTTTTTCATGTAGAGTTTGCATGTTTTCCTTGTATGTAGGGGTTTCCTCCAGGCACTCTGGTTCCCCCACCTCTCAGGTCTCAAGTCCACACATTCTAAATCTGTATGTATGTGACATGTAATAATAGCAAGTCACAAAAAAACAAAACAAAAAAAACAACCACAACAAAACTTGGCTTTATGGTAGTGGGATGGTTAGTACACATACAAAAAAAAGTGTGGTGATAGAGGAAGGCACCTAATTACACCAATAGTTCTCAGCTGCGAGGAGCCAGTGGGCGTGGTATATAGGTAGCTGCTGCATTCAGTTAGTAAGGTCGTCTTCGTGCTCCTGCTGCGTGGGTGTTGGCAGTGGGTGTTGGCCGTGCAAGGCAACCCATCGCTGAGTGAGGTGCGGGCCGGTGTTTATTCCTTCATGGGGTAAAGTGCTGCGGTGCTACGCTTCTCTGTTCCCTCATACACAAGTGTGTATGTGCGTGTGTACATGGTTGTGAAGATCGGCAGGTCTTCCCTCCATCGGGACCACTGCTGCTCTGTTTCCGGAGACTGCTCTTTTTCCTTCCGGCGTCCACTCTGGTTCCTCGACGACTCTGTTTGAGGAAGCTGTGTGCAAGTGCTTGGACCGTGGACTGTGGTGTCGTACCGTTCCCCTTCCAGTGACGCGCAAGGTGTGACGTCAGTGCGGCCACTTGCCTTTTTTCTACGGCATGTCGCGAGTGCCAGAACCAGTGGAAGGGTGATCTGTATTGAATTGTGAAAATCATTCCGTGTTTGTGTGTTGGGTTTAAAGGGTTATCTTGTTTTGTTTATTTAGTTAGTTTTGTTGTGTTGTAGTTAGTACACCAATTTCAACTATTTCCTGAGTGACTTATTATACATAAACACTACATTTTAAGGATGGTATATTGACAACTGTTTAGATTAATTATAATAAATCATTGTTATTTTGAACAGTTGTCCCGGATGTTTTAATCGGTGCAAAAGCGAACCTGCGTGGCTTTAAGCGATAAGGTAAATTCTCTGGGGGAAATTCCCAGGGTGGCGTTGTTTTGTATTTACTTTAATTTATTCATGCTCTCAGGGCATGAGTAATGCCACATTTTGGCGTTGTTGGTAGGGCGTTTGCATTTGCTTTTTATGAACATCCGGGACCGGTAGTTTGAGATTTACAATATTGGTGTTTTGTGTGTTTGTTTTTTTCCTATGGTTTATGTTTTTTGTTTTGTGTGCAGATTGGCCGATCCGGAAGCAGAGCAATGGTGGTCCCATCAAATCTTTAAAGTGGTGGTTCTAATACATCTTTAAAGTGGTGGGTGGATAAAAGTTTGTAATTACGGCTGAAGAAATTAAGAAACTTAAAGAATTGGTAGCAAGCTTACAAATTGACAATGAGCAGTTGCGACAAAGGCAGGCTGGCTCGAGTGCTCAGCCGTCGACTTCTGCTCAGCCGTCGACTTCAGGAGTATCCAATGTCCCTCCTACAGAGAGGTTGATTTTTGTGCCTAGAGATAGGAAATGTCCCATTTTTAGAGGAAGGACCGGCATAGGACTGAGTGAGTGGATGGAGGAAGCGGAGATGTGTATGAGGGCGCGACATTTATCTGTGGCTGATCAAGCTTTTTTTCTCTTGGATCACTTGGAGGGAGAGGCTCGAAATGAAATTAAGTATCGTTCTAGTGCAGAGAGAGAGGACCCTGCCAGAATATTTGAAATTTTACAGGAATTATATGGCTGTGCAGAGTCATACGTTGCTTTACAAGAGACCTTCTTTTCCAGGAGACAACAAGAGGGAGAGAGTCTTCAGGAGTTCTCCCTCGCGTTAATGAGCCTTATGGAGAGGGTCAGGCAGCGCGCACCGGCTGGCATGTTGAACTCAGAGATGTTGTTAAGACATCAGTTTGTTGAGCAGGTGTTGGATGGTTCTCTACGTCGCGAACTGAAGCAATTTGTGCGCGGTAGGCCAGACAGCACTCTGCTTGAGGTTAGGGCTGCAGCGATTCAGTGGGAGTGCGAGGGGGTATCTTATGGGGTGAGAAGTCATAGTCAATCAGTCCCGTCTATTCATGGGATTCAGTATGGGATTCATGGTAGCCCGCGGGTAGCTCCTCTAGCAGCTGAATCGGAAATGAGCCAGCTTAGAGCAATGTTAAGGTGTCAGCAAGAACAGCTTCAGCAGCTGAGTGAGAGCATTTCCCAGCTGAAAAACTTCTGTAGTCCTAACCGTCCTCGGTTCTCTGGTCCAGTGATCTGTAGACGGTGTAATCGGCCCGGTCACTTAGCGCGGGAATGTGACGGGGTGCGTGCCTCTGCTAGGGTCTCAGCTCAGAGTAATCCAGCTTCCCAGTCTCACCCCACTTCAGAGGGGGAAAACTAGTCCCCACCGAACTGCCGAGTCACCGTTCAGGTGGGGGTGTTATTGGTTCACAGCCTGTTATGAGAAATTTTGGTGCGTCTAAATTGGTATCTGCTTGTCCTCATGTAGATGTAGTCATGGGTGGAGTAACGGTCCCCTGTTTGTTGGACACTGGTTCAATGGTGTCCACGGTCTCTGAAAGTTTCTTTCGCCAGTATATGGAGTCTGGAGGTATGGGAATGCCTCCATTCATGTCACTGGTTGGAACTTAAGGCCGCCAATGGTCTTAAAATCCCATATATTGGTTATTTAGAACTTGAGGTGCAACTTTGTGGCAAATTGATTCCTCGATGTGGTGTCTTGTGGTAAAGGACCCTTGTGATGAAGTTCCAGGTGTTCTGGGGATAAATGTGATCAGGAGGTGTTATCAGGAACTGTTTGGACTACATGGAGTGGCTTGGTCTTCTGTGCCTGGTGTTTCTGAGGCCCCTCGGTCAGTTGTGCAAGCCCTGCAGCAGTGCCAGTCTGCTTCTTTACAGGAATCTCGAAGTGGCCCTGGAAGGGTTAAAGTTAGGAAGAAAACAGGCTGTCGGATTCCTGGGGGAGTCATGAAAATCGTGGCTGTCACCTGCTCTGATGAATATTCAGGCTCGACGGCTCTGTTTGAACCTGTAGAGTGTGGATTGCCATCTGGGTTGCTCGCTTCCCCTGCCTTTGTTCCGGTAATTAGGGGAACGGCTTATGTGCCCATTGTTAATGTTGGTTCCAATGAGGTGGTGTTATATCCTCGCATTGTGGTTGGCACCTTGAGTGTCGTACATGTTATTAGCCTTCCCACAGGGATTTCCGAAAGTCCAGCCAAGGTGGCTACACTGGGGTGCCAGATGGCTTCGGTTAGTGTACAACAACAAGTGAAGGATTTGGATTTTTCGTTATTGTCTGTGGAGGAACAGGGGCAGGCGAGGTCATTGCTCCAGCAGTATGTGACAGTTTTTTCTTCTAATGATGGTGATTTGGGCTGTACCAGTATGATAACTCATGAAATTCCTTTGGTAGATGATGCCCCCGTTAGACAGCGCTATAGGCGCATCCCCCCTTCTGAGTATGAGGTGGTGAAGGACCATATTAATCAACTACTTGCGTCATAGATCATTCGTGAGAGTAGCAACCCGTATGCATCACCCATAGTCCTGGTGAGGAAAAAAGATGGAAGTATTCGAATGTGTGTTGACTATAGACAGATAAATAGCAAGACCCGAAAGGATTCATTTCCCCTTCCCCGGATTGAAGAATCGTTAGATGCTTTGTCTGGTGCCTGTTGGTTTTCCACTCTTGATCTGGCCAGTGGGTACAATCAAGTTCCAGTAGTGGAGGCAGATCGTTCGAAAACTGCCTTCTGCACTCCCTTCGGGTTGTTTGAATGGAACCGAATGCCTTTTGGGTTGTGTAATGCACCTAGCACGTTCCAGCGGTTGATGCAGCGACTGTTTGGGGATCAGCAGTGTCGATCTGTTTTATTATATCTTGACGACATTGTGGTTTTTTCTTCTAGTGTGGAGCAGCATCTAGAACGGCTGGAGGTAGTGCTAGGTCGACTTCATCAGCAGGGGCTCAAAGCAAAGCTTAGTAAATGTTCCTTCTTCCAAAAAGAGGTACGTTATTTAGGTCATGTGAACTCTGGTGAAGGGGTTGCTACAGACCCCAGTAAAGTGGAAGTTGTAGCTAACTGGCCAACTCCTACTAAAGTCTCGGAGCTTCGGTCATTTCTGGGTTTTGCTAGTTATTATCGTTGTTTTGTAAAATATTTTGCAAAATTAGCAGCCCCCTTGCATAGAGCTGTGGCTCAGTGTGGTGGTGCTAAAGCCGGTAAGAAATCGGAGGTTGGGTTTGCTGTGTATTGGACTGCTGAATGTCAACAGAGTTTTGAAGATCTAAGGGCTAAGCTAACTACCACACCAGTGTTAGCTTATGCAGATTTTACCCAGCCATTTATTTTGGAGGTTGATGCCAGCCATGGCGGCCTGGGAGCTGTGCTCTCCCAACGGCAGGCAGGCAAGGTAAGGCCGATTGCTTATGCTAGTCGGGGGTTGAGGCCCACAGAGAGAAACATGGCCAACTATAGTTCCATGAAGCTGGAGTTTCTGGCCCTTAAGTGGGCCATGGCTGACAAATTCAGGGATTATTTGTTAGGGAACAAATGTATTGTATATACTGATAACAATCCCCTCAGTCATTTGTCCACTGCTAAATTGGCCGCCACTGAGCAGAGGTGGGCTGCGCAGCTGGCCTCTTTTGACTTTGAGATAAAGTATCGGTCAGGTCAGCTTAATGTAAATGCTGATGCACTTTCTCGTCAGCACTTACCCGATCCACCAGATATGAAAGCCATGCTTCCGGGAACAGTTATGCCTCAGGCCTTGCAGGAAGCTTTGGAGTGTGGGACAGTTGAAGCGCGCCAAGCGGTTGTGGCAGTTTTGCCACAACACACTGCAGCCGAACTGTGTGCTTTGCAGCAGACCGATCCTCTCTTGCAGGAGGTGTTGGGGTTTTGGAGGAAAGGCCAATACCCCAGTAGAGAGGAGCGGGCCCAGTTATCTTCTGCCGCATTGGTTCTGCTTCGTCAGTGGGACCGGTTTGTAGAGAGAGAGGGAGTGCTCTATCGGAAGATATTTAGATCAGATGGTGGTGAGGTCGTTTTTCAGTTGGTGTTACCCAGGGTACTTGTTCAAGATGTGCTGACCCAAGTTCATGAGGAACATGGTCATCAGGGGGTGGAGCGAACCTTGGCATTATTACGACATCGGTGTTACTGGCCTTATATGGCCTCCGAAGTGGCCCAATGGTGTCAGGCTTGTGGAAGGTGCCAAGTAGCAAAAGATGTTCACCCCAGGGCTTATGGTCCTATGGGGCATTTACTGGCGTCACGTCCCAACGAAATCCTAGCCATTGATTATACTACCTTGGAGCCCACCCAGGATGGCCTGGAAAATGTTTTGGTTTTGACAGATGTGTTTAGTAAATACACCGTGGCTGTCCCCACACGAGATCAGCGAGCTGCCACAGTGGCTAAGGTGCTGGTAACTGAATGGTTTTATAAATTTGGTGTCCTTGCTCGGTTGCATTCTGACCAGGGTCGCAATTTTGAGAGCCTGCTTATTCAGCAGCTGTGCAGGTTATATGGCATTGTGAAATCCCATACCACTCCCTACCATCCAGAGGGGAATGGTCAATGTGAACGCTTTAACCGGACGCTGCATAACCTGTTAAGGACGCTGCCTGTGTCTCGGAAGAGAGATTGGCATACTTGTTTGCCTCAGGTTCTTTACTGTTATAACACGACCCCTCATCAGTCTACTGGGACGTCACCTTTCCTTTTGATGTTTGGTCAAGAACCTAGATTGCCTCTAGATTTCCTGTTGGGTAGAGTTGAGAGTCCAGTTGGTGGTTCGGTCCACGAGTGGGTTCAGGAGCATCAAGCTTGTCTGCAGGTAGCCTTTGAGGGGGCTAAAGCACATCTGAGACAAGCTGCAGATCGCCGAAGGCATGCCCAGGACGCTCATGTAAAACCTCTGCCCTTAGAGGAAGGGCAGTTGGTGTTTTTGCGTGACTTTACGGCTAGGGGGCCTCATAAAACCAGGGACCGATGGAGATCTGATAAATATAGAGTGTTGAGGGCACCGAAGGCGGGTGGCTCTGTTTACACCATCGCCCCCGTGGATGACCAGACTAAAACAAGACAGGTGCATCGCACCATGTTGAAACCTGTGGTTGGTGTTGTTCCTCCTGATTCCATTCCTCTCCCTGAATTGCCTCCTGTAGAAGTGGGTTTGTCTGAGGATGATGATCCCATTGATTATGATCTGTTTGTTTGCGAACAGCAACCCCTAATGGTTGCTTCTGCCCTGCCCTCAAGTGAAACACCGCCTGGGGCTGCGTCCCGAGAGCCGGGGGCACCATCCGGACCGGTGGTGCCTACTGGACATTCTGAAGCTGTGCTTGTTCCCCCTGCCGGCTGTGCTGACCCAATGGTCCTACGGCGCTCTAAACGTGCCAATGCTGGACAGCATTCTAATGTGCACCATCTCCCAAGATAGGCAAGAGACCTCCTTTCAGGAGGTTCTTCCGCCTCCTTGCTAGCTGTGTCAGCTTGTTTTGGAGCTGAGATCGGTTTTTAATGGATCGTCGGGTCGCCGATGCAAGAGCAGGGGTAGAATGTGGTGATAGAGGAAGGCACCTAATTAGACCAATAGTTCTCAGCTGCGAGGAGCCAGTGGGCGTGGTATATAGGTAGCTGTTGCATTCAGTCAGTAAGGTCGTCTTCGTGCTCCCGCTGCGTGGCTGGTGGCCGTGGGTGTTGGCCGTGCAAGGCAACCCATCGCTGAGTGAGGTGCGGGCCGGTGTTTATTCCTTCACGGGGTAAAGTGCTGCGGTGCTACGCTTCTCCGTTCCCTCATACACAAGTGTGTGTGTGCGTGTGTACATGGTTGTGAAGATCGGCAGGTCTTCCCCCCCATCGGGACCACTGCTGCTCTGTTTCCGGAGACTGCTGCTTTTTCCTTCCGGCGTCCCCTCTGGTTCCTCTGCAACTCCGTTTGAGGAAGCTGTGCGCAAGTGCTTGAAAAGTGGACTGTGGTGTCGTCAGCCGCTGCCCTTCCAGTGGCGCGCAGGGTGTGACGTCAGTGTGGCCACTTGCCTTACCTACGGCATGTTGCGAGTGCCAGAAACAGTTGAAGGGTGATCTGTATATACAACAACTGATAAAACTTAATTCATGTCTCCTTGAGTTATTTAGTGTGAATACCACTTCTGAGGGAGGTTCGAGCCGGGGGAAGTGGTTTGGGCTGGAGGCGGGTCTTGGGTAAGAGAGGGGGGCTCTGGGTAACTGGAGGCCCATAGTCCCTTGTCTAACAACACCATCTGAGATGTTAACTTTTAATCATTTTAATCGCTTGTATTTTCTGATTGTATGATTGATTGTGTTATGATGTGTACAGCACTTTGGTCCTGTGGGTGTTTAAAGTGTTCTATAAATAAAGCTGGTATGGTATCACTGGGACACATAGAGACAAACAACCATTCACTCTCTCTTTCACCTAGGGATAATTTAGAGTTACCATCAGTCTAACATGCATGTTTTTGGTCTGTGGAAGGAAACCAGAGCACCTGGAGAAAACCCACCAGCACAGAGAGAACATGTTAACTTCACCCAGGAAGGTCCCTGTCTTGGATTTGAACCAGGACAACCTGCTCACTGAGAGGCAGCAGCTCTAGCATCTGATCCACAGTGCTGCCTACAGTAAAAGAAAAAACTAGCAACAAAATAAACTATATTGACAATATTTTATATAAATACAGTAGCAAATAATTTAACATTCTAAATATATACTGTATATATATTATATTAATATATTCTAAATACAAGTTTTCACATATGCTGACCTCTTGGGACTTATCTAAAGGCGTTGAAGGCCCTGAGGGTTTCTCACAATACAGTATACATATATAGATTTGTGTGTGTGTGTGTGTTTGTGTGTGTGTTCAAAGAGTTAAAGTTGTTATTTTAGGACAACCGCGTCTAAATTGAGAGCAGCTGCTTCAGTTGAGACGTCAGCTTCATGAAGATGTTTCACCACATGGAGAGTTTAAAAACCAGCAGCAGTTTGTTCTTAGAATAAAAACACTAAAGTTTGTGTCGACACATGAAGGAAGGACTTGTTCAGAAACAGGCCGCTGTCAATCACTGGTGGACTTTATATTAGTTGTTGTCCTGAGAACAAACTCATTCTGTTGAACATCAATAAACACACACAATAAAATAAAATAAAGACACAGAGCTGGTAAATTACTTTAAAACACGGACAAGTCTTAACATTTATTACACATAAATATAACAAATTCCATCTAAATTAATCGTTTTGTTTTCACAAAGATAATAAATGGAAACAGATTATTTCATGTTCAATTTTAAAAATAATAATTTTAATTTAAAAAACACTTTATAAGAAACCCATAATTGATTTATATAAAGATAAAATTAAAACAAAGTGACGAGCTGGATGTCTTTATGATTGATGAATATTGAGGAGGTTCTGGAAAGAGCTCAGTTCTGTCTCGTTGGTGGGGGGAAGGGGGGGTCCAACAGGTACTGAGGGGGTTGTGGTGAAAAATCTCATGTACAAAATGATGAATATGAAAAGTACTGAGGGGGTTGTGGTGAAAAATCTCATGTACAAAATGATGAATATGAAAAGTTCACATGGTGGACATATATGTGAACACAATATTTACAGAGTAAATAAACAGTGAAACTCCTTTTCCGTCTTGTTTGAGTTGATTAGACGACAGAAGAGAAGATTGGCTCCTCCTCTTTGACTCCAGCTGTGAAAACCTCTGGCTCTGAGAGGAAACAAAAACATTTCAGTCACTTTCAAATGAAATTGAGATGATTGCATCAAAAGTTTACTTTTAATAAACAGTAGCTCTTCATTTATTGGAGCGGTTGAAGTTTGAGTTGTTTTTGGATCTTCTGGAAGTTTCATCAGTAAATTCAAGTTTGATGACGTCATGAACAGGACAAGTTTCATGTCATGCAGCAGCAGCTTGATTTGAACATCTAACTTTATTAGGACTTGTGCTGTTGTCTAAATAAACTTATTGAAATTAGATCTGTTGCATCTCGTGGTTTTACTGTGGTTTGAAACTGCTAAAATAAAATTACCTCTTCAGGCAACACACACGTGAAAATATTTCAGTACATGTGAGTGAAACTAAACAATGTTACACTAACGTCTCCGGGTTTATACATTTAAACTCATGATTTTCAAAACAAAATATATTTTTATCACTGTTCAACACCATGAAAGACTTTACATTTTATTAACTTTTAAATTGCACCTGGTTCAAGATGGCTGCCACAACTTGTAAACCTTAACAAACACAGAAACAAGTAAATCTGTTGATTTGACAGATGTTGAAGTAAGAGTTGGTGTGGTAGTAGCTGAGAGTCTTCCTCAACACACACTCTGAACACTAAGATACTGATGAGATCTTAGTTTTAAATCTCGACGTGCAGTGAAGCGGGTGATATGATATATATTTCAGTCTGCCAATACAGGGGCACTGCCCTCGATGTCCATGTGACGTTACAAAGGTGTGTCAACCAAGACAGCCCCACAACAACCAGAGCCTTAAGGAGATCAGGGAGAATCTCTTCCACCCCAGGAGACCTGCAGCCTCGGAGCTTTTTAACTGCCTCGGTGACCTCAGCCACGGTTATTGACAGACCAACCCTGAAGTCCCCCAACTCAGCTTCCTCCATGGAAGACGTGCTGATGGAATTGAGAAGGTCTTAGAAGTTTTACTTCCACCTCCTGATGACATCACTGGTTGAGATCAACAGCACTCCACCTTCACTGAACACAGTGTTAGTAAAGAGACACTTCTACTCCTCAGCTGCCTGATGGTTTGCTAGAATCTCCTCTGAGCCAACCGAGAGTCTCTCGCCAAGGTTTCATCGAACTCCTCCCACATCTGAGCTTTTGCCTCAGCAACAGTTAAGGCTGCAGACCGCTTGGCCCTCCGGTACTCCTCAGCCACCTCCTGAGTCCCACCAGCCAACAAGGACTGATATGACTCCTTCTTCAGCTTGACAGCCTCCCTAACCCAGGGTGTCCACCGCCAAGTTCAAGGATGACCACCACGAGAAACACCGACAACCTTGCAGCCACAGTTCAAGCAGCTACTTCAACAGCTGAGGTGCAGAACATGGTCCACTCAGACTCAATGTCCCCGCCTCAGCTGGGATGTGGTTAAAGCTCTCCCTGAGGTGTGAGTTGAAGATCTTTCTGATGGGTTCTTCTACCAGGCGTTCCCAGCAAGCCTTCACTACACCTTTGGGTCTACCGGGTCTGTCTGGCATCTTCTCCCACCATCTGTTCCAACTCACTACCAGGTGGTGTTCAGTTGACAGCTCAGCTCCTCTCTTCACCTGAGTGTCCAAAACAAACAGCTGCAAATCAGATGACACAACTATGAAGTCTATAATCATCTACGACCTAGAGCGTCCTCGTGCCAAGTGCACACCAGCTTGGCACCTCTCACCATAGACAACTTCAGAGTGGAACAAGGTCCAGCACCTCTCCAGGATATCGGTTCCAGAGCCCATGCTGTGTGTCAAGGTGACCCAAACTAGATCTAGTCAGTGCCTCTCAACCTCATGCACAAACTCAGGCTCCTTACCCACCTGAGAGGTCACATTCCATGCCCCAAGATCCAGCTTTGGTAAGCCATGGTCAGAGAACGAAGGCCCCCACCTTCAGCCACTGCTCATGGTGTCATACAGCCAACTCATGGCCCCTCCTGCAGGTGGTGGTTCCACAGGAATCTAAACTCATGTTGCTCATTGGGCTGATCACGACCGGGTCCCATGGGTAGAGACCCGGTCACCAGGTGCTTCCCCATGCCTGGCTCCCTTGT
The DNA here is from genome assembly GCA_038048925.1 of Garcialebias charrua. Lineage (NCBI taxonomy): Eukaryota > Metazoa > Chordata > Actinopteri > Cyprinodontiformes > Rivulidae > Garcialebias > Garcialebias charrua. Next base: position 11,041 of record JBBPBX010058855.1, on the reverse strand, counting down.
AATCCATGTCTGGGCAACAGACACTGAGCTTCTTCTTTGTTTCTGTCCATAGAAGTTTTTGGAATCAGTCCTTGTCTGGCCTGTCACCTAGAACCAACCTGCCTTGGGAGACCCTACCAGGAACAAATTACATTTGCCTCCAGCAGGCCCCCCATTTAAGTTTGGATCTACTTCCCCCTATCACGCTCCCCTCTGGTGGCAGGCCCCCCGCCGCCGGTGCATTGGTGGCACTCGGCATCTGGGCTGGGTGATCGGGTGTGTGCCGGCCTGCCCTGGTGGCTGCCTGTTGGGGCCTTGGTGCCTTGGCTCTATCGGGCTTCTGATGGGGGGTGGTATGACCTCGGGACTCAGTGCTCGGTGTCCATGGCCAGATCTACACTGGAGGGGCGGGTTGCCGACGGGGCCTGTGGACTCGTCGCTGCAGCCTCTTGGGGTCTCTGCATTGTGGTTGATGGGGTCGTCCGGGGCTTCCCTCTGNGTGAACTTGTACCTGTTGGGAGACTCTCAGGACTCCAGGCTTGGGGCCCCCTGTATGTCTGTGGCTCCCGTCCTCCCTGTGTTACCATCATGTCCTGTGGGGGCGGGTCTGTGGGTCCCCACATTCTTAAGGGGAAATCTTATCCACAGTATTCCTGGGGGTGTCACTGTAGAAGCGAATGTGCATTGTACTTCCTGTCCGACACCGGAAGTGCCTGTATTCCATAGGCGGAGTATGGATCGCGGGTGTTTTTGAAAGTTATTTTCATTCATTTTATCGGAGCAAACACAGCTTTTGTTTAAACGGAACGTTTACTGAAATGTCCTACCGGGGTTCAGGTACCTGCTGTGCTGTTCGCGGCTGCACCAACAACCGGACCAAGCTAAATCTTTGGCTAAAACAACAGTGTTTTCAACACGGACCCAAAACAAAGAAAGAGTGTTCCTGCATCCTACTCTATGGCTGTGTCTGCGCGATCAGGTAACATCTGTAATTTCTTTTTATTCAGGGAGGGTTTATTAATGAGAGTTTTGGATGATTTACTGTCTTAAAATGATATATGTCAGGCGCGACCGGTATTTTTAGCCGAGATAGCTGCTAACAAACCTTAGCCGAGAGGCCGGAGCAAACGCGTTCGCTATTTATGTATTTTTAAATTATGTCTGCGCGATCAGGTAACATCTGTAATTTCTTTTTATTTGTCCCTCCTCTTTTAACAAAACGAGTGGTGTTCCCACATTTTTAATGAACTAAAACAACAAAGTTTGGACTGTCTTCAACTGTATTACTCGCATGTAAACAAACGGTGTTTCCGGTCAACCGGAAGTCGTGTGCACATTTCGCGCAAAGCGTCATGGGGCGTAGGAATACTGTGGATAGTGACAAGCTGCTCACACAGGTGTTTAGATCCAGGTGTTTATAAGATACACACTCAGTTGGGTTGTGGTGGCCCCTTAATACATCTTGTATCACCATGTACCATATAAAATACTTTCTAATGATGTTATTTGTATCATTATACTGTATATGTTGTTTTGTTGTTGTGGTTTCTCTGTTTTGTCTTTTGTTCTCTCCGCAGGTCTAGAGGCAGACTTCAATGATGTTGATGTGTGTTCTCTTTATACCTCTCTCTCTCTACTCCTATCTCCTTCTTTCTCTTTCACCCCTTCTCTCACTTTTCTAGCTTTGTTTTCTTCTTTGTCTTTTCGTCCCCGTGTCCATTACATCTTAAACAAATCCAAAGTAAATTCTAATAAAGTTTAATTTATATCAAGTGGAGCATTGAGGTTAGACATGATGCTCTGCTTGTGAAAGTAAATCTGTTGGTATCACCTCGACACTCAGACAATAATTCTGAGTGACACAATGCTG
>JBBPBX010058854.1:0-21963 GCA_038048925.1 Garcialebias charrua | reverse complement strand
CAGATCGCCCCTCAGAAAATCCTTGCTACGCACGTGTAAAATAAGCTGATTTGTAATCAGTTATTAACAAACATTAAACTCAGAAACACTACTATATATTCAGCTAACAAATATTTTTTTAGTCGTTTCTGTAGTTAAATTTTAATGAGGTCGAACGAGCTGATGACTCAACAACACGCAGCAGTCCCGCCCCTGCACGCAGAAAGTCCCACCCCCCCGCAAAATCTCTGCTGGCGCTACGAATTCTGGGATAGCCTCCGTCTTGAAGGATTCACGGATGCATCCTCAGATTTCGACAGGAAGTAGGCCGCATTCCTTGGCCGCATGAGGAGTCTTCGAATTGGGACAGTCCTCCTCGCGGGGCAATGACGTATGCGGCCGACAAATGCGCACTCATGAGGACCCAGCCCATGAATTGAGACACAGCCTAAATGCTGCACCTGGCCTCACCGACATCAGTAAGAACCGCCCTGCTCTACTCTAATTGGATAAAACTATGGCTCTGGGGTTCCTTTTAATCTTGTATTATTACACTGGGTGGCTTTAGCCAGACAGCAACAGAAAACATCCAGATTATTCCCCCCTCTACGGTATTTTGTACAGATGAAAGAAATCCATTCTGGCCACATTCAAAATGACAAAAATCTGTTGTGGCAATGAAGAACTTGAAACTATGATAGCAGTATCAACTATGAAACATGGTGCTCCACATTGTGCAATGCACCTCAAAAAGTTTTAACTTGAATCTAGCATTAACAGTTGGGTGAAACTTGTGTTCCAACATGTCAATTATCACAAACACATAACTTGGGTAAAAAACGTTAACATTAAACCTCACAAATGTCCTTAGCCTATTTGAAAATTGCCCTGTAGTACTCATCCTAGATGTGCTAAAGTATTTAAACATTTAATAAATGCAGATATTTGTCAGGAATATCATAGTGTGAAACACTGTGTGTATGTGTGTGTAGTGATTGTCACTAATCAGACGGATGGTATTTACCAATTAAAACTTGGAGCCTTTTCCCATCAAGAGCCTGGCGACGTTCTGCAGCAGGATCCACCTTATTCATCCCTCCAGTCAGGTTCGATTTTATGAGAATGTCAACACTGAACAGACCCATCAGCAACACTCGAGCCATCGCATTAGCAGTTTTTTGGGATTTTGCTGTCTCCCAACAGTGACTTGAGGTAGTAATTCCATCACTCCCCAATTTGACCATGTAAAAAGTTAAAAAAAAGAGACATTACCATAAACAACAGTGTGTAAAATGTATATGTATGTAAAAATACTTGATGAAATACAATTTTATACATACATCGGCTGGTTTGAAAGGCCCAGCCTATGCCTCACTGGGACTCTTTAACATGCCAACCTCTTGAGCAGTATCCTTTGGAAGAACTTTTCTCACATCAGCCAACAGTGCAGGAATCTCTAGAAAAACAAATGCAAAGTAAAATAGTAGTACAGGCAAACACAAGTATTGTAGACCGAAAATAAAAATTAATGATTTTGTTAGAGATGCTGTGATTTGCTGATGTAATCAATTACATCAATTAAAATAATTTTTTAAATGTCAATATTCTTAGTTGACACTAATTTCAGCATTTTTAGTTAACCTCTTAAGCCCCAAGGGGTTTTCTTGAAAGTCGTGCTGTATCTGGTCAACATAGAAATGTTTTATTTGGCGTTCTTAGACAAGATTCTTACATGTCTATATATACCACACATGGTACTTTTTTTCAGTGCTACTTTTAGAGTTCCTTAAGGGTGACTCCTTTGTGAAACGGTTTTATAATTTATTTGTTTTATGATTGATTGTGATTGTCTACTTAAACAACTGATTAGGATGTCTATTTGTCTTGTTATGATCTGTTATATTGTAAATAGCACTTTGAGATTTTTATTAATGAAAAGTGTGTTATAAATGGAATTCATTATTATTATTATTAAATACAACACACAGTTGCAAATCAACAGCCACCTGTCATTTTAGCTTAATATCACATAATATTTACAAGCCTCCTGTTACACTGCACTGTAACTTATACTTACGTACTGTCTTTCAACCTCTTTTAAAAGTTTTCACCCTCTCCCACTTCTGTTTTCTGTTTTGTGCCCTGGACAGCTTTATTTTCTGCCCCTCCATCTTTAACTCCCTGTTGTCAGATGTGCCTTGGTTCAAATGGGGGGGAAAAAAACTGAAGGGGTACATGCTTGTGTGTGTCTGTACTGTTGTGACAGAAAAAGAAAGGAGGGGTGAAGGGGCTCAATGAAACAAATGGTTATATAAGATCTGAATCCTTTCAAAGAGCCATTTAGTCCATCTTTAAAGAGAACTTGTTGGCAGTTCTTAAATGTTAGATTTTCATTGAAGGACAACAGTAGTCAGTACACCTCTGAACAGTGTCTGGGAGGCTGTGGTTGACACTGCCCAAAACGTTGATCATCTCCAGATCAAAAAACCAACAGACTCCATGAATGGAATGTTTGTCACCATTATTTGGAAGAACGATGGTGATATTGGTCAATGATTTTCATTTTAATGTTATAAATGATGATGATCTGTTTTCTTGTTGCTGTGTTCATCTGTGTTCATCTGTGACCATCTGCTCATACAAACTCATGTTCGTGCTGCTGTTTATTCCCACTATATTAGGCTTAGTGTATTACTAGTTGATGTTTTTCTTAGTTAATTCTAGATGTTATTACTGTTTTTCTCTTTCATTTGTTGTTGGATGTAACTGGGACCTCGTGTACATAATCTCGTTTTCATCACATGTACCACATGCGGTGCAAATGACAATGAAGACTCTCTGACTCTGACTCTGACTCTAAATGTTTATTGGAACTTTTTCAGTTGTTTATTTATAAATCTCACTTAGACAAATGAAAAAGATTTAGTTGCCCAATAATTGTGCACAAATGTTCTCCCAAAGAAAACCAAAACCTCACTTTTATTTTTTAAACATTCATATTTGAGATTTATTAACAGTTTAAATTAACAGAGAACATGGTGATTAAAAAATAAAATAAAAACCTTCATAAATAATATTTGACTAAATGTGCACACACAGTGTTCTAATCTGTCCGGTTAAACATAACTCTTCCAACCCCCCATTTAATCTGACCTGTGACTTTAAAAACAATATTTGTAGAGAACCACTACTTTTTACAGTTACACCCCTAATGTTGAACCTTCTTTCATTTGTAATTTATTGTAAAAGATTTGATTTTAAAAGTTCTTTAATCTTTTAGGGAATAATCCATCCATCTTCTTCCGCTTATCCGGGGTCGGGTCGCGGGGGTAGCAGCCTAAGTAGGGAGGCCCAGACTTCCCTCTCCCCAGCCACTTGGAGCAGCTCCTCCGGGGGAATCCCAAGGCGTTCCCAGGCCAGCCGAGAAACATAGTCCCTCCAGCGTGTCCTGGGTCTTCCTCTGGGTCTCCTCCCGGTGGGACATGCCCGGAACACCTCACCAGGGAGGCGTCCAGGAGGCATCCTAACCAGATGCCCGAGCCACCTCAACTGGCTCCTCTCGATGTGGAGAAGCAGCGGCTCTACTCCGAGTCCCTCCCGGATGACTGAGCTTCTCACCCTATCTCTAAGGGAGAGTCCAGACACCCTGCGGAGAAAACTCATTTCAGCCGCTTGTATCCGAGATCTTGCTGACATCTGGTGCTCACTTCATGAATGTGCAACCTCTCCTGAAAACAAAACAAGCAACACGGCAGAAAGAAACATTGCTGTTTGTTGTTCATCACTCAAAATAACTTCTTCTTCACGAACTGAAGCCATATAGCTAATATCTACAGTTTTAAATGGCTGAATTCGACTGATACGTTTATATATTTCTCCATTACAGAGCTCTGTAAGAGTTCACGGTAGCTTTGCTGACATCTGGTGCTCACTTCATGAATGTGCAACCTCTCCTGAAAACAAAACAAGCAACACGGCAGAAAGAAACATTGCTGTTTGTTGTTCATCACTCAAAATAACTTCTTCTTCACGAACTGAAGCCAATCGCTAATTTCTACAGTTTTAAATGGCTAAATTCGACGGATGCGTTTATATTTTTGTCCATTGTATTCAATGTGCGGTTGGAGCAAAGTTCTTTATCTGACGTTACAATCACGTGACCGGAAAAACCCGAATTTACCGTGTAAAAAAACGGCGCTAATTTTAAACTATTTTTGAGAGGAATTTTCATTCATTTCACATTATTTTAGCAAAAACGGTCAGGGGTCAATCTTAATATTTATATATGTTGTGCCATTTTTTGAAAAGTTAAAAAATCATGTCAGTGGAGCTTTAAGATGCATATATATTATAGACAAATGTTTCTGTCTTTTCATTCACCATTTTAATTGTGTGTTCACAGGTTCTGCTCTCTGAGTCATGATGATTAAGGAGCCAAGATGGTCTAGTGGCAGGGCTTTTGACTTGGGACCCGAAGGACACGGGTTCGCGCCCCGGCCACTACCCACCTTGGGGTGTCTATGAGTGCACACCTATTTCTCCAGCTCCCCGGGCGCTTTCGGGCTGCTCACTGCACCACCTGGTGGTGGTTGGGTTAAATGCAGAGATGAATTTCGTCTGTGTATGGGAAACATACGCAGATGACAGGAAAAGACATTATTATTATTATTATTATTATGAGGGTGATACATTAAAATGCAGCTAGCAGTACAAAATCCAACTCCTGAACTTGGAGCATCTCCTGATGGACTCAGTGTGATCGCTGCTGCCTGGAGAAAGTTCCCTCACAGATACAAGACATGCAGCATCCAGCGGCTGTGGAGGCAGGAGATGAATTTCACCTGAAGAAGCATCGTCCACACTGCACAGGTGCACAATCAAACCACTGTGACCTTGTGTGGACCCACACAGCCATAGCTGGACGTCTGCAGAAAGCTTCTTAAAAATATTTCTCAGTTTTTTCTCCAGCTTCAAGGGATACATAATTATGTAAATCATGCTGTTCACTTATATTTGCACATTTGTGTAGCAATTTTTCTATAAAATGTATTAACTTACACAATGTTCATCACATTGTTACTAGAAATGTCCTTGTCCCACAAGGACAGAAGGGAAGGAAAAGGAACAGAAACACATCAAAACATCTCTGCAAACATGTGGATATCCCAACTGGGCGTTTGTCAAGTCAGCAAGGAAATCTGTTAAACACAATAATGAACAGAAAAAGTCTAACAGACGGAAAAACATTGTCATTCCTTATGTTGCTGGAGTCTCAGAGAATTTCAGAAGGATTTTCAACAAACACAACATCCCAGTACACTTCAAACCCAGCCGGACTCTCAGACAGAGGCTGGTGCATCCGAAGGACAGAACCCCCACACACAAACAGAGTGGGGTGGTTTATGCAGTCCAATGCAGCGAAGTCTGCTCAGACCGTTACATCGGAGAAACGAAACAACCTATCCACAAAAGAATGTCTCAACATAGGAGAGCAACCTCCTCTGGACAAAACTCAGCTGTTCACCTTCACCTCACGGACAAGGGACACTCCTTTGAGGACCAGAATGTTCAAATTTTGGACCGAGAACACAGATGGTTTGAGAGGGGGGTAAAGGAAGCTGTGTATGTTAAGAGAGAAAAACCTTCTCTTAACAGAGGAGGAGGTCTGAGATTTCAACTGTCTAAGACCTATAACTCATCCAGATGATAGATTGATCGATCAGGTTTTCACCTGACAAACTTACCATCAATTAAACGAGTTCTCTCTTTTTCAGCTTAATATCAATAATTCTGTGCCTTAAAGGTGAGGATGTAAAGACATGAAACGTCAATTTATGAACTAAATCATTTAATTAACAAATCATTAAATTACACCACACATTTGTACATGTTTGGATCGATCGAATTTCCTATACCTTAACGACAGATTTAAATTTTGAACAACAGACAAGTAAAAGATGACATTACTTCTTCTGCAGGCAGGTTTAACTTAGTTTGTTGCTGACAACAGATATAAAGTTTAAAGGGAAGTTTTTAGCATAAGAAGGAGGAAAGGTGGAAAAGAAGGGGTGAACTATCTTGAATGTTTATAACCAGAACATGACACGTTCCCCGTGCGATCTCCAGCTGGACGTACCGTATGTCCGGTGTGTAAACAATCAGCGACTCGTTACCTTTTGACGGTCTACCAAGAATGGATCGATCCTTGAAGTCCGGAGAGGTCAGTCTGTTTAGATTGTAGCTTCTCACGTCCGCCTTTGACCCACTGAAGTAACGGCAGTCTGGTTGATGTTTCAAGAGTAAAAGTGTTCTTGGATGTGAACACTCATTGTGGTCGGAGCTTAGAAGCTCAGGTGAGTTAACAGCAGTCTTGCTATTAATTCGGCTGTTGAACTGGACCGTTGACGCTTGGTCCAAGTTCTCAGCTTCAAAGAGAAAGTCCATTCATGTCAACTTTCTTCCAGCAACTACTGAAGAGAAGTTAGATGTGAAGGTTTTAACTGAAACGTGACCCAGAAAACGTGTTATTTTCTGATTGGCCGGATGGCATCAGAAGTTGATGTGAGAATGACATCAACACGTTGAAAGGGGGTCAAAAGATTAGTTTGTCAGAAAGATAAAGTGTTAGTTTCAGATGTCAGCATTTTATGATAAAACTGATTCCTTTGCCTTAACACTTTAAGCAAAATACTGTTGGTTTGATTAAAACAACGTCATTAAGCATCACATATGGGACCTATGTTAATGATAATAGCAAAACAGATATTATTCATCTGATTATTAAATAGGACAAAAACAAAAGTCTTTGGGTGTCTAGATTGTCCTGAGCTCAAGCTAAAATGAATGAGATAAAGTGTTCCTTTTATCTTCACATGCAAGTTCGAGAGGAGAGGAGAAATCCTCCATGTACAACATTTTGAATTAAGCAGAGTATTTGATTTATCTGACATTAAAATGTACTGATGCTCTTACAAATAAAATTATTCATTTGATGACATTTGAATTAACAAAATTAAAAGAAGTCTCTGGATGACTTAATTTATGATGTTTGATTCAAATTAAAAGTAATAAAAGTATTATTGTCCCTTCAGGAATAACTCCCAAAAAGTTCATTACTGAGAACGATCAGAGAAGTGTTTCAAAGGTCAAGGTTGTATCACTACAGTCCCCCCTTTTGGAACTCATCGCCTGTCCACGGGGATGAGGTCCAACATGAAAAGATACCACCGAATGTCTCTGATCTTGATGTAATCCAGCAAGTGGAAAAAAATCAAAAATTATAATCCCATAAAGTTTTTGGAAATTCCATACTGTTCGTAGGTAATCCCTTAGCGGAAAGCTTTTAATCCTTTGGAAAACAAAGTCTTATAATCCACAGCGGTAATTCCACAGCGGTAATTCCATAACGATTAGAGTTGTTGATTTCATCAGCAACAATTGTTTCAATCAGCATGTAGAGGGGATCCCTCGATTGACGCAGAGGAGGCGACCCGATCTTCTATTTTTAGCGACTGGGAATTGACCTTTTGACCTGGGCACACCTCTGAGGGTGTTTGGCTCTGCATGTGAGCTTCAAAGGCATTTATAGCACACTCTTTTATTTCACCGATGGTGTTTTTGTAATAACACGTGAGGCCTAAACTTTTTCTCAGCGTAGGTGGAGATTGAAGCTGAAAAGAAGTTTAAAATTTTCCTCTTCCTGCATTTCTGGTTCATTTCGATCACCAAAATATGCTTTTTTAATTCTATCACAGAACAGTAATGGGTGTTCATCTTTCTCTTGCAAGATGTGCTTTGCAGCTAGGCATCCACCATGCTTAGCGGGAGTTTCTTCCAACTCACCTGGGGACACCTGTAAGGGTGTCTTGCTTTGCAGGTGAGCCTCGAAAACATTTACAGCACACTGTTTTATTTCTTCCATGGTTTGCTTTTTAAACAAACCCATGGTGCACAGCTCAGATCTTATCTCAGGGAGGAGATTTTTGCTGAAAGCAACCCTGAAAAGTACCTGTTCTTCCAGGCCCGGTTCCTTTATGTCACCTTGATACGCCTGGAGAATCCTGTCAAAATACATCAAAGGATGTTCACCTTTTTTCTGCAAGACATTAAGAGCAGCTGAGTAGTCACCACGCTTTGAGACAGATTCTCTCTCTGTGCGAGGTGCAGGAGGAGGAGCAGGTCTTTGGCTTGGGGGTTCCAGTTGGAACCCTTTGTTGTATGAGACAACAAGATGCTCATACTTCCTAAACCTTGGACGCGCAACTCTTTGAACTTCCATCTTTGTATTGATTCTTTTTTTGAAAAAATCAAGTAAGATGGTCCTTATTTTAATGTGTGCAGATAAATCTTTACCTTCATCTAGCTGTGAGTCAATCAAACTAACCAGCTTTCTGGTTTAAGTGTTTCACTGTGTAATAAGTATTTCTATTCATAGGTACCTTCTCTCAGGTTTTACCCTTAAATGAATTGTAAAAGTTAAATGCCTTCTTGCAGTGTTAACTTTAAATATAACTTATTTTTTAACAACAGTTACTAACTAACCCAAGCATGATTTCCGTTTTACTTACTCAAACGCTTTTCAAAAGATTTGAAATAAATGCAATATTCACACTAAAATGTTCCCAGGAAGCTGTTCCATCATACCTTAAAAAGATGTATTGCAGTTTGGCTAAACTGTTTAGCTGTATTTTGACAGTTATCAGGAGTGAAAAAGGATTTCCTTGTTATTTTAAATATTTTTTTATTTAAAATAAACTGGAGTTTTTGTATGCTCAACATAACATTACAGATGTTATTCCAAATAAAAATCAGTGATTTTTATTAATTTGTTGTTATTTGACATCCTCAAATTTGTTCTGCTATCTTTGTTTTGATTTTTGTGAAAATCAAGTCAGCAGATGCTTTTTGTTTGTTATTTTAAACTTTTTATTTAAAATAAACTGGAGTGCACAGAATAACTTTAAAAGATGTTGTTTTAAATTAAATGCTGAGTTTTTTGCATCTATTCTGTGTAGATGTTTCTTGTTCTCATTCTTTTAAACCAGCAGATTGCAGGTTTTCAAAGCTTAAATTTACCACAATGTGACTGTAATTACTCTTCCTGGCCGCTAAAGAGGCGCTGTTGACTCTAAGGCCGTGTTGACTACCTTTTAGCATTTAGCCATAGCTTTAAACTAAATCGGTTAAACGTCAACTTTTGGGATGAGTTTTAGCCTGGATGTGACAATCGCCTAAACAAACGTTCATTTAAGAAACGAACGGATTTGTTTAAAATGTTTAGAACAAGTTCTGTGAACTTTTAGATACATAAAAAAAACGATCTTTTTCCTTTTTTTCTCTATCGGGTCACGTCACTTCCGGTGACGTGTCGTACGTGATGCCTTCACGGACTTTGACGTACCGTTGGAATTTTGTACGAACGGACTCTTTACTCGGTCTAAAACACTTGTAAATATCTCAAAACACCGCGTTTAAACAGTTTCTGACGATATTTCATGCATAGAAACGAAACGAGCCCGATAATCTGTCAGAATTGTGTGAACAAAACTGAAATTTGTCGACCAGCATCGCGTTTCACGTGATCCCTTTGAACCAATCACAGCACGTAAACAGATGTTAGCGTCAGCATAACTTCACAAACTTAAGACTCTTTTTCAACTCATAAAACGCTTAAAATACACCCCAAAAATTCCGTGAACATATCGTTTCACATCAGAACAGTTCTACCAAGCTGCGCCCAGTAAAAATAGCAAAATAAATGTCGCCAAGACGGACTTTTTACCGTATCTGCAGCAACACGTCAGAGCTAACAACTGGACCGGGTCAGAACCAGATCCGACAGCTTCAGACACAAAATGCTATTATTCCTGCTTAAAATGTAACGATACCACTCGACAGCAATTTTCAGATGAACCATGAAGCTCTTATAGGCACAGTTTTGACACGGAGGTCAACAACAAATGAATTGCATTCTTATCTCTGACTGGGCCAGCAGAACCGAATCCAACCGAACCATGAAGAGTGACAATTATTTAACCCAACAGCTTTCAACAACGTTTAAAAAGTTGAGTAACGACAATTTCTCAGCTACAAGTGACATTAACCAGCAGTTTCCTGCAGCTTGACACACTTTCCCAGCCAAAAAACTATCCTTTTTCAGAGTCTAAAAACTTGGACAGAATTATGCCAACATTCAAAGTACAGAAATATTAAATATCAAACTTTTTAGAGACTGTACGAGGCCACCATTATGTAGTAATATAGGACGGGGTCAGTTTACTGACTTACCTATATTTTAGATGTATAAATTGGCAGGGTTTAGACTGACACAAAAATACATCATTAATTAAACGAGTTCTCTCTTTTTCAGCTTAATATCAATAATTCTATACTTTGACCAGATGTAATTCACAGGAAACGTTAAACTTATGTTGGAACAGCAGGACTGGTCCATTTATTTAACATAATCAATAAATTACATCAACATTTGTACATGATTGGATCGATCATTTTTCCTATAATTAACTTCAGCATAGATGAAACATAGGAACAACAGAACAAGTAAAGGATGATATTTTACTCATTTCAATTCTGCAGGTGCATTAACTTAGTTTTTGGCTTAGGAAGATAAAAGTTTAGGAGGAAGGAAATGGAGGAAAAGAAGTTAAGAGTCAGGGAGTTATCTTGATGTGTTTTAACCAGAAACATGGCAGTTCTCCGGCCGATCTCGGCTACACGTTGGTACCCTTGGCAAAGCATTTGACGACTTTTGTTACCTCGTGAAGATGGTCAGTCTCCCTCGGCCCAGTTTGGTCAGTTCGTTTACCATTCTCAGCGTCTCCAGACGTGCGCCTTGACTCGAACCGAAAGTAACGGCAGCTCCTGGTGGTGTTTTCAAGATAAGACGTTCCTTAAAGGAATGTCAATAAAAGAGAGCTTTTCACGGCTTGAAATAGATTTATAACAGGCATGTTATAAATCTTTTAACTGAATGACGAGTCCTTAGCGTGTGACTGGTGGTCATTCAGCTCTTTGGGGAACCTCATCAGGGCATTGAGGTCCTCAGCAAACTCCCAGGAAAACAGGAAGTCAGAGCTCTTTTAAGGCTAACTTGACCTAGAAAGACGTAGCTCTTTCTGATTCGGTCTGTTAGGCCAGGAGCCACTGAGAGGAGGCATAAGTTAGATTAAAAATGTCAGAAAGGATAAGAAAGTTAGTTTAAGACGCCAGTCTCATGATACAGCAGATTTAGAACTTTCTTAACTCATTACCAACATTGTTGTATGAATAAACAAACGTCATCAGAGCATAACATATGGGACCTATTAATGATAATAGCTTGATTATTAAATAGGACAAAAACAAAAGTCTCTGGGTGTCTAGATTGTCCTGAGCTCAAGCTAAAATGAATGAGATAAAGTGTTCCTTTTATCTTCACATGCAAGTTCGAGAGGAGAGGAGAAATCCTCCATGTACAACATTTTGAATTAAGCAGAGTATTTGATTTATCTGACATTAAAATGTACTGATGCTCTTACAAATAAAATTATTCATTTGATGACATTTGAATTAACAAAATTAAAAGAAGTCTCTGGATGACTTAATTTATGATGTTTGATTCAAATTAAAACTAATAAAAGTATTATTGTCCCTTCAGGAATAACTCCCAAAAAGTTCATTACTGAGAGTGATCAGAGAAGTGTTTCAAAGGTCAAGGTTGTATCACTACACCTATAACTCAGTTTTGGATTTGATTCCGAAACGTTTTACACCAGATGGGAGCAGGGATGCCTTGTCTGTAAATTAGACTAACAAAGTTCTCTGAGCAGCCTCTTTTGTTGTTTGGGAGGTGTTGTTTGTCAATTTACATACAGTTTTGTGTCTTCTAACAGAGACCTCAAGGGAACCTCCTACTGTTAGGTGTGATCTTTCAATTTACATGTATGTGTTACAAACCCCCTTTTAAGCTGGGATGTGTCGTTTTGTCAATTTAAATAGAATGGGCATGTTAGTTAATTTGTGGTGTTTTTTCAGTTTCCAATTTCATATGTTGGTGCGTGACTTGTAAGCCTGTATAAAACTTCTCGTTCTCACAGCTTCCATTCAGAATTGAAAAAGACTTCTGGACAGAAGTCGAAACGTTTTCTGCAACAAATAAAGTCCAGTTGATCCTGTATTGAACGCCTTTTTTGATTAGAAATGTTTAATTACATTAAATGTTTACTTCAAAATGGATCTGTTTCATTTTGTTTATTTCTTACCTGAAATTCATTCATTCAACTTTTATTTGGACAGGTTAATCCCTGTTAATGAAATTTGTTAATACATCAAATGTTTACTACAAATGTGATCAATTTCATCAGGTTTACATGTTAGTGCTGAATTAAATGTTTCATAAATGTTTACCACATTAATTTTTATTAAATGAGAAAAAACAACCACTTGTTATTATTCAACTGTAAAAATATTTCAAAACGAGTCCAGCAGCTCCTCTGGGGGAATCCCAAGGCGTTCCCAGGCCAGCCGAGAAACATAGTCCCTCCAGCGTGTCCTGGGTCTTCCTCTGGGTCTCCTCCCGGTGGGACATGCCCGGAACACCTCACCAGGGAGGCGTCCAGGAGGCATCCTAACCAGATGCCCGAGCCACCTCAACTGGCTCCTCTCGATGTGGAGAAGAGGGATTTTAACCTCAGCACATCATTCATTTTATACTTTTGTTGGCTGTAAATGGGACCCTGTATACACAGTTTCATTCCACCTCACGTACAACATGTGATGTGAATGACAATAAAGAACCTTGACTCTCACACAGTCTAATATCAAAGCCTCTGTCAGATAACAACGTCCTTCTGTTATGAGCTTGTCACCTCCATCCCTTGAAGAGAAAAAGACACAGGTATTAGACAGAGTTTTGTGTGACACATTAAACAATGATGACAAAACAAGGAAGTCCTATTTAATACTTTAAATTTACTTTTTCCAGCTGGTTTTTATTCAGCTCTGACCTGTTCTGTAACAGATGACTACCTTTCTGTTTGTGCATGAAGAAATTGTTTTATATGGTACTACCTGAGCAACATTTGACGGTGTATTTGTAGTTTTTGCTGCTGGTCCCTGTTTCTCCTCATCTGCAGCTTGACTGAGCTCTTCTGGAGTTTAATTCATTTCATATGAAGGTCTGCCTTGACAAGGATAGATCAGAACACAGATCAGTATTACTACAGTAACAGTGACAACACACTAGAAACTTTAAACAGTTTATTTCACAAAAACACAGCTGTCCACTCTGTCTAAAATCAGACTACGTTATATAAAAAATATAAACCCAACCATAGGCTGACCCACTTCTATGAACTAAACACCCGGACAAAATCGTGGCAAAAATTATGGCACAACTCCAACAAAACAAATTTATACTACTGTTTACATTCACTGTTTACATTTATTACTACTGTTTACATTTATTACTACTGTTTACATTTACACTACCGGTACTTTTTATATCTACACTACTGTTGATATATACTGTATATTTTTACTAGCCTTACTGTATATGCCACTTTACCTCTATACCAATATCAACTACCTCATACATATACTGTGTAGTGGGCATGACCGTGTCCACTTTGATACACCTGTGTATTTTTGAACTGTTCCAGAGATGACCTTTACTGACCTCTCAGTAAAGCAAGACATTTACTACAAATTATTCCATTAGTTATAATCTGAGAATATAGTCACCAAAAGAGACTATTTCTATCTTTGATTTTATTCTAATGTAATCAAAAGAATAACTTTTGTCATTTTCATGATGTGTGCTTTTAAGCTGTGTTATTCTGTAAGAGTTAAACTGTGTTCACTGCTGTGTGAAAGTTGAAGTCTCGGGTCACAGAGGCCCGACCGTTTTGTTTTAGAAGTGTTAAGACGCTAATCCAAGTGTTTTTCCTCTTGGAGTCTATGAGTCTGTCTTTTCCTAAACAATTTCCCTCTGCTGCTGGCTGTAACCTTAGGTCGTGATAACGGCAACTGCTTCCACGGACCAATGAAAAAGACACAAGTTTCTCTCATCTCTTTGATCTTTCTATTAAGTTCTAAGCTGTTGCTGGAACGGAAGAGTCTGCTGGGAACTTCAAAGAGATGTGAACCTTTCCCAAAGAGCTGGACGGACGTTTAGCCACACGCTAAGGGCACGTCATCCAGTTAAGGACTAATGACATGTTTGTTATGAGTCCACTCCGAACGAGCGTAAGCTCAAACTTTGTTTATTCCTTCCTGGAATAAGTTTATCTTGAAGTCAGAGGCCAGGAGCTGACGCATTTTCTGATGACCAAGCGGAACCCAGGAGACGTTGAAAGTAAACTAGAACCAGCTCGGACGAACTGGGCCTGAAGGACTCTGTGCATCTTACAGGCTGGTGTCATCTCTTTATCAGACTCGTCGTCGAAGGTAAAGAGCTGTTTACAAACGTACCTGGATTTTAGCAGAAGTCGGATGGGAAGTGTCACTTTTTGGTAACATGCTCAAGACAATGTCCTGTAAACCATCTCTCCATCTTTCCTCCTATTCCCTTATATCTCAATTCTAAGCTGGAAACTATTTTTAAGCTAAGAGCCCTCAGACTAAATATGTTTAACATCCAGTATTGAAGTCTGTTGTGTTGTAATTTAACTGTGCTGACGTATTAAATTGAAAGAAAGTGAAATCATGTCAATCAAGTGTAATGGTGTTAATTTAGTTGATTTATTTTAAATAAATGATAGTGTCTTTGACATATCAAACTAAGTTAACGTCTCTGTCACTTAATGGCTTTATTTATTTATCCATCATAAAGATCACAGAAATATTGGGTAAACTGAAAAAGAAAGAATCCGTGAAATTACTATTCAATCTGAATAAGTAAATTAATTAAGGTAAAGAGGTCAGTATTAATACTGACCCCTGTTAAAATCCTTTACATCTGGGTGGTACCGTATATGTGTTTAAAGACACAATATATGGTCTCCCTCATGTTTACTTCATCTGGTGGCCTCATACCGGTTTCTGAAAGTTTATTGATAAATCTGTGATCTCTCATGAACTGTAACGTCATGTTTGCATAATAGGATCCAAGTTTTAAACTTGAGGATAATAATTTTGGCTGGAAGTGTTCAAAGCAGGCAGATTCTGCATGTTTTTATCATTTGAGGCTGAGGGATTGTTATTCGTTCAACTCTTTTACACGCTGTTGGAAGCTTTTAGGTGAGGTTTTGTCAGCCCGTGGTCTGTGGGGGTTCTGGTTCGGTCCAGTTCACACAGACTCCTGTACAAAGCTTTGTTTGACCGCCGAGTCAAAAGCCTGAAAGCTATAATTAACATCTAAAAGATTGCTGTGCTGGTATTTTACATGTTAGAGCAGGTCATAGAAGCATATTACTGTTAGAACGTGTCGGATAGTGGTTCTGTTCAGACCCGATTCCTGCTCCATTAAAAAGTGGACCGGAACCGACCTTGAAGTGGCTCCGAGCGAGTCCGTGTTTGTTCTACAGCTGCAGTGCTGGGTTACTGAGCGTAGCTAAGTTGTGCCTGTTTTAAATGTGATTGCCACGTTTCAGAATTTTGGGAAGTTAATTTGAGGCGTTTGAGTTGTTTAAGAGTCTATAAAGTTGTGTTCTGTTGTGCTCAGGTAACGTTAACGGCTACGTGTCCTACACGTTTTGTTTATGAGCTGTGATTGGATAAATGAGGGCTGTGAGCTGTCAATCACTCTCGCAGCGAACGCTGATTCGCTGAATGGGGAACGCACGTTGTTGCGAACAACCCACTTTGTCGTCATTTGGCACTGCACTGGTCGAAGGTAAGAATACTACATTCACCATGAATGCTTGGGAATGAACTACAAGCGCTGTGATTGATTGGTTGACGTCACGTATCTGAGTAGCGAGCTCCGCCTCACTCAAGTACGAGAGCTGGTGACGCGCTGCGTCGACCCGCCTATTTTTGTCGTCATTTCCAGGTGCACTTTGGGTGACAAGCAGTTCACACTCACAGGACAAACAGAGATTTCACTGAGAGTTTAAAAACTCATTTGAAGCCATCTAAACTGTCTAACCACATAGATTTGTCTCTGACAAGAACGTGGTTCGAGTGCTTATCACGGACACACTAGAAACTAACTCTAAAAGTTTGTTTTTAGTTTAAATACTGAATAAAAAAATCAGTCTCCTCGTGATAACATTAAGACTTGAAGCTGCCCCCTGTTGGTTAGAAGACGTTAACAGATGAATTTTCTCATAAAAAGTCAGCATTTTTATGGTGAATTACCAGCTCTAAAATTGTTCTGTACACAGACAATAACTCCTGTTTATTTTAAATAATTTTTAGAATAACAGAGGTACAGACAAACATTTTTGCTCATTTTAAATACAAAAGAATTTAAAATAACAAACAAAAGTAAACTTCTCACTCCAGATACATTCTCTTAGAAAAAGAAATAAAACAAAATCTGCTAACATTTTAGTGTAAACATTGCATTTATTTGAAATCTTTAAAAAGGCGTTTGGGTGAAAGATGAAAAAAATTAAGCGTGGTTTAATAGTAATTGTTTTAAAAGATAAGTCTATTAAGTTAATACGGCCACAAAGGCTTTAACTTCGAACATTTTTCATTGAAGGTAAAACCTAAAATAAATAAAAGGTTCTGAATGAATAAAAGGCTTGTTTATAGATTACAAGGATAAACCCAGAAAGCTGTTTTAGTGAAGTAACTCACCGCTAAGAAAACATTTATTTGCATACACTATAATAAATACCATCTTATTGATTCAAACAAAATCAATACAAAACGATGGCAGAAAAAGAAGAAGTGGATAAGGATTCTAGTCTGAGGGATCTGGCCACAGATTCAGACCCAAAGCCGGGTCCTCCTGAATCAAATCCTGAATCAGACAAAGAGTCTGATGCAGAGTCTGACAAAGAGTCAGATGCAGAGTCAGATGCAGAGTCAGATACAGGGCCAGTGGACCCAGATCCTCAAGGCCTGGATCAAAAGCCTGGAAAACATAAGCCTGACTGTATTGATGAGGTTTTAGGGCAGCTTGCTAAAATGTTCACAGATTATGGTAAAAAGGTGCCTGAAATGACTCCACTGACATTAAACGCTGAGCTGTCAACAATGGCAGAAAGTGGCTCAAAAAAGGAAGCAAAAAAGGTCAGTATGGAGCGTTTAGCAAAGCTGGCCCTGTTACTAAAGGCCAGGTTGGACCAGGAAGTCAGAGTAAATTCAGTTCTAGAGCATGATCTGAAGCGTGAACAAAGAGCGCACATGGCGGATAAGTCAGCATTCAATGTTGACTTACAACTAGCTCGATTCGAAGCTGAAAAGCTGCAGGTGGAGGTTCAGTCACTAAAACAGTCTCAGATGGACGGTGCAGCTCAACTGGTTTACAAACAAAAACAACATGAGGCGGTCATTCTTGAAAAAGATGAACTCTACAGTCGGTGTTGTGAATTACAACGCGAGTGTACGGACTACCGAGTAGATTTAAAAGAGTGCAGGGAGAAGCTGGCCTCAACTGAATACAAATTAATCAAAGAAAAGAAAAAACGTCTGGAATTAATTAAAGGTCAGTCTCCAGATGCGCCCAGAACACCGACACCTCCGCCTAGAACACCGACACCTCCGCCTAGAACACCGACACCACCGCCTAGAACACCGACACCACCGCCTAGAACATTAACTCCATCGCCTAATCCACCACGCCGTCCCTTAGGGCCTCTAAAACCAACAAACCCACCGGATGCGCCGGTGGGTGGATCTAATAATAACCCACAAACTCCTCTTTCATTTGCTGAACTACGGAATATGGCTAAAAGCATCCAAACCTTTGCTCCAGGCCCGTTGGGCTCGCATGAAACCAAGATCTATCTCGATGATCTTGATTTCCAGCTTCAACGCTTCCCAGAAGCTACAGTTGATGATAAAATCTGTCTGGTGAGGTTAACCTCAGACAGGACAGTGCATGCTTTCATGAAGCGTCAACGGGACGCCGTGATGAAAGACTACAGTCTTTTATGTGCTGCTCTGATAAAGGAGTATACTCCTTGCACGGGGCCCGATGGCATCATAGCGGCGGCTGACGTCAAGCAAGGTAGGAATGAGCACCCAAGGTCATATTATGACCGAATATTCCGTGCCTATTTCGGTGACAGATGCGAGCCAGAGATGGAGGAAGAGATAGGGTTTAAATATATCTTCAGCAAAAATCTTTGCCCTGACATAAGAGAGAAAGTACATGTCAGCGCAAACTACAAACGGAGGTCCATCGAAGAAATAAGAGAGTGCGCGATAGATGTTTTTACAGGTCGCACACCAAACAAAACACCCTTTGAGGTGTGTCCTGGTGAAATGGTCAAATCCAACTCACTAGAGCTGGAAGGGGCGCGGAAACCGACTCCCCATCCTACAAAGGGTGAGAAAAAACAGAATTTTCGACCTAACAGACCACGTAGTGAAGGTGCCCGCTGGAACTATGAACCGCAGTGGCTCAGACAAGACCCAGAGTACGGAAAACGATTTCAAAAGGGGGGCGCACGTCCTAAAGATAGGAATGATGGTCACAAAAGTAAACCATATCACAAAAGGGGGTCCCTACAGGAACCCCCAGGTCAAGGACAAGCCCCTCCTGCCCCTCGAATGGAACAGTCCGAGACAGGCAAAAAATCGCAAAAGTTCCAGAAGAAAGGCCATAATTCTCTGTCCCCAGAGGACATGGAGAAATTACGTCGGTTGTTAAAAGAGTTGGATAATACAAGCAATGATAACAAACCTGGAGTGATGTGTAGCACTATCGTTGATAGTAAGTCGGAGCACGCAAATCACGACAGTCAACAAGACACTGATGGTCAGAATGCTGACAATCAGGATAATGACAGTCAATACATTGACAGTCCAGAGTGTGTCAGTCAACAAGACGTTGACAGTAACCATGACATTATTGTCACAGACTCTAACAGCCCCTCATCAAACAAGGGGGGGGAACACTCAACCATCGACGACAGTGACCCGCCACGAACTGAAAACTCAGACACGTTGGTGACTGCACTGACGGTTCAGATGAAGAAAGATTACACAGTCAGAGGTCAACGTAAACAGAATGATTGGCCGAAACCTTTAAGGTTTCTGTGTGACTTTGAAAAAAGGGGGGAGGCTATGAAAGCTTACCTGCCAATCACACTGGAAAGGGTCCTCACGCATGAAGCACTCCTGGATGGCGGAGCCGACATTACCATTATGTCAGCCAAACTGTTCGAGGAACTACGGACCGCTGCTAAAGCTAGATTCATAGTCGACGCGTCGCGCAGCGCGCGAGGGTGTGCCCTCCAAAAGTGACGCAATTTCACAGTCCCCGCCCCTGCGCGTTGGCCCCGCGCAGGGGATTAGCGCGTGCCGTGCACCTCTGAATTTTTGAAACTCCGCAAGCCTAGAGCGCGCGCCGCGCTCAGTGACGTACGGACTGGGCTCAAAACAAGATGGACGCTTTCGAAGCTGCTCTGGCTGAACTCATCCGCATGTATCGCCATTTGTATGATCCCTCTATGAGAGAACACAAAGATGTGCAACTGGCACAGAGTTCATGGAAGGAGATTGCAGAAGCGATGCAGAAGGAGGAAGAAAAACATGCGGGATCGCTTCGTGAAGGCCAAAAAGAGGGTGATCAGAAGTGGCGATCCTGGCACCAACAAACCGGTGCCAATCCTCGTTGTGGAGCTGAGTTGGCTGTCGAGTTTTATAAAACACCGAGAAAAGGACACAAATATGGAAAAAGAGGTAAAAATGAAAGAAAAAAAAGTTAGTACTGCTTTTATTACAGCTAGCTTAGCATGGAATACAGCAGGCCATGCTGTGCAGCCTGCCGTGTTGTTTCCCCTTTGTCGTCATAGATATAAACAATAAACTGTGAGAATGAATGACCAAAACATGGCTTAATGAAAATATAAATCAAGCTGCTGACCAGTAAATGTGAAATAGTGGAAATAACCATTTTAGATCTGCACACCTCAACTGTAAACAAATTTAGCCTGTGTGTGTGTTGATGCTTCACCTTCTGTTTACAGTATTAAGCTAACAGTTACACAAACATTTGTTTTTATTTAACATATATGTGCATTGTATCCGTTACCGTTTCATTTTGTACTGATGGATGTCAATGTCTGTTTTTTAGCCTGAAGAAACACCACAGAGCCAAGCACAGGACGATACATGGTGCCTCGACCAGACCTTCACCCCTATCGACCAGACCCTCACCCCCATGGACCAGACCGTCACCACCATCGACCATGAGTACATCACACCCATCGTCTCTCACAACCTCACGCCTACTGGCCATGAAACTGGCAGTACTTCAAATGCAGGGTGTTTTCCTCTGCGCAGGTCCTCCACGCCAATTCCTCCCTGTCCAACGGTGCCCATACCCGTACCACCTCGACACTTGCCAGGGTCAAGCAGCAGTAGCAGAAGCGACAGCCCTAGCATCAGCTCACTCAGTTGGTGTTGGTGAAAACTTTTTATACTTTTATACTACTATGAAAAAGTACTATGCAAAAACTCAGGACAGTATTACACTTTATTTCATTTTATGTTTATTAAATGTTGGTGAAAACTTTTTATACTTTTATACTACTATGAAAAAGTACTATGCAAAAACTCAGGACAGTATTACACTTTATTTCATTTTATGTTTATGGATATTAAATGTTGGTGTTGGTGAAAACATTTTATACTTTTATACTACTATGAAAAAGTACTATGCAAAAACTCAGGACAGTATTACACTTTATTTCATTTTATGTTTATTAAATGTTTTAGTGTTTAAATAGTTATTGTTGCACTGAGGGACAGAGAGAAATGCAATTTCAATCCTGTGTATGTCCTGTACATATTACTGTTTTGAGAATAAAGCTGACTTTGACTTGACTTTGATTCAAATGATACATTTGTAATGCATAATTACACATTTATCAATTATTTTTAGACAGCATGCAATTTTTGCACACATTAAAATCAAAACACTATTTCTACAGGTTTCTCCACATTCCACTTCACATTCCTGGTGAAATAAAGGCTACTACACATTGAGATTTTTCGTGTCAGGTAGCAATGCTTCATTTTAATGCAATATGGGACTTATATTTACAATGCCATTTCAGGTTTCCAAATAATTCTAACATCTAATGTTCTTACAATTATAAAAAAGTCTTTCATACCAAATTTTATGTAATACAACTGTTAGTGGCTTTGTAAATACAATATGCAAACAAAACAGACGGAAAGCTGAAGTGGATATTTCAATGTAGTTTCATTTTATTTAAAATCATTTAACATTCAAATACATATAGCAATATACAATATAGCTTGGCACACCTCAGAGACTATCAGGGAAACCGTAGTTGCACCAAGTTTGTAGCTGGCTGCTACACTTTTCTGGCTGCTACCTGAAGCCAGGATTCTTAAAGTCACTGCCAAACGCTCGGGTAATGTCACAGGGCTGCTGTGGGTCCTTCCATGTCGTATGAAAGGCGAAATACGATGTAGCAGGTCATCAAATCGGCGTGCAGACATGCGGAAGTAACTGAAGTGCATTTCTTCGTCAATTCTCCGCATCGGCATCACCAGCATGTTATATTCCCCACCAGTACGTCTCTGAGAGTGTAATGGCCGAACATACCATCTCCTTCTGCGTCTTCTTCGTCTCATTAAAATTGCAAGACACAATAACTGTTGTTCTATTATAATTTGCTCCTCTAATAAAGACAGTTCAAGAATGAAGCGAGCGGGAAGCCATTTTGTTTGTGTTGTGACGTCAAACAGTTCTTCTTCTACGGTAGATTTCTTCTTCTACACCCTTTCTTGTAACATATGCACAGGTTTGATAGGGTACTGCCACCTGCTGGTCGGTAAAAGAACAGCACTTTGCCATGCGCCGCCGTGCGTCAACCATAAACACAGAGG
>JBBPBX010058853.1:0-21964 GCA_038048925.1 Garcialebias charrua | reverse complement strand
CGACAACACGGTTAGCACCCAACAGAGCAGCATGCAGCTGCACGTAACAGCTGAAATCTAACAGCGTGAAAGCTAATGCATAACAAACGGCAGCGGCCCTCTACGAGAGAAAACAAACAGAAATAAAACATTAGCATCGTCTCTATAGCTTCATTCACGGAAGATAATTCAGTTCCAACAATTACCGGACACTAGGATTCTCCTCTCACGTGGCCAGAGTGGTCTTCTCCACCGAGTCCCAGATAAAACGTCCTTCTCTTCCGTTTTCTTACCAGTCCGTGCCATAGATATCACGGTCCGTGCTACCGTACATAAACAAAGGTTTTTTTTTCTCTATTTCCGGTCCTTTTAGACCTCTCTGTACCAACAGCACCACATACTGACAAAAACAAGAATTACAACCATAGGTGAAATTAAAGCAAAACATGGTTTTTAAAATACATTTGACATGTACCCATTTTTCACCTGGTTACATTTGCTTTTGTTTAGTTTTCTTCTGCAGTTCCACGTTAAAG
The DNA here is from genome assembly GCA_038048925.1 of Garcialebias charrua. Lineage (NCBI taxonomy): Eukaryota > Metazoa > Chordata > Actinopteri > Cyprinodontiformes > Rivulidae > Garcialebias > Garcialebias charrua. Next base: position 21,449 of record JBBPBX010058853.1, on the reverse strand, counting down.
TTTGATGCAGCTCTTTTCTGAATGGACCATCTTCATCTCCACTGCAAGTGTAGCAAACCAGGCAGCTCTTTCTTTTATAGATTGCAGTACACTAAAAAGTTGCATTGTGCTCTTGTTTAAATTTTTAATAGTGTAATTCTGTAAAGACAAAATATATCTGGTGGTGTAGCTCTGATTTACATATCTTGCTAAATCGCAGGTTTGAATATTGCAATACTTTCCTATAACAAAGTAGACCTGCAGAAATAAATTACTAATAAAATATTTTACATATGGAGTTGTATGTTCTATGTAGAGGTTTTCCTAAGCTTTGATAGTATATCTCACAATTTTGTAATTTATCATTGTTTATTTAACTCTGAAAGCTATGTGACTTTGTTAAAGGGGACCACACATGCAAAATTCACTTTTTAATGTTTTTTTACTAAACTTTGGGTATTTACTTCATAAAAAAACAGTCCTTGTGCCAAAAAAATGCACCCAGTGGTTTATTTACTCTAAGTAGATTTATTTATTTTTGATAAATACACCAGGATTCACACTTCCTGCATTTATTGACGTCACAAGCCGCCAGCCAATCAGATCAAACCTGAGTCCAGCCCCTCACCTAGCAACCCCTGGTTAGGCTCAACCCACTTCTGTATTAAACACATGACTGTTGTTTTTCATGATTTCATCTCATCTTTTGTTTATATGTTCTTAATTTCATGTGTACAGCACTTTGTTGCAGCTGTGTTTTTTTAAATGGCTTTATAAATAAAGTATAATTGTTATTTTTATGTTTTAGTTCAATTTTTAGTGTATTTGCGATCGCTGCCAACGCGCAGCCGGCAAAAATTAAACGAGCGGACCACAGGCGGAAGGACCGGGTTCGACGGGACCCTCTTCCGGCGCGATGGAGCGGAGCTTCAACTGTACAGCCTTGCAGCAGCCTCGCAGCAGGCTCGCAGCAAGAGGACCTTCTCCTTACAGATTAATTTACGGGAGACACTTGGTGAACTTTGTGTTGTCTTCACTGGAACAGCGATAACTCCCAAAATCTCATCGCGTGCAACGAGCGGAGCTGGCGAAAACCGGAAGAGGAACAAGCTAACATTAGCTTCGGATTCGGGTGGTCTAATGCTAAAAGGAGCAGCAAACTGCGGCGCGCTCAGACGGGTTTCGGTAAGTTATCTTAAGCTAACACTAACAGTAAGTCAAATGAGTAATAAAAAAAGAGCTAATTTTAAAACAACAACACATTACAGATACTGGCTGTTACAGAGGGCGTGAACAGATCGTTGAAGGGCGTGGACTTCAAGAAACCGGTCGTTCAAAACGAAAGTTAAAAATGGCAGAATTAAAAAGGGTATAATTGATTATCTAATAATTATTTTGTGCATTAAATTGAAGGAATAGGGTCTGGATATCCCACAGAAATACCATAAAAATTTAAAAAATACATCTGAGGTCCCCTTTAATATTCTGTCCTAAAATGCGGTTAGATGTGCCCCCTTTTTTTTTTGAGCACCTGCCCCTTTAGTGGTCTCTGCACGTCCCTGGTGCTGTGCACAAAACTTTGCATATGAGCAGAAGTTGGAGTCCATATAATTATCTTTCATTTGAAACGTGGGGGTTGAGTAGAAATGCATTCTGTCATCTGCAGCCCCTCCATGAGCGTTATAACCTTGACATTTGGCATCAATGAATGGATTTGTAGGAGTAAACTGTGGCTGAGCGGGGCCTTGGTGCGGTGCAAACATGTCCCCTCCTTTAGCGTACGAGCTAAAACAGCGTTCATCACACAGAAAAGGGTTGTAATGTTCACATTTCACATCTTTGGCAGCTTTTCTGCACACTGCGCTCTCAGAAGAAATATCCAATGTCATAAACGGGTTGGAATAATCTGTTTCAAACCCATAGTCTTTAAAGGAGCGGGCGGCGGCGTCCATCTTGTGGTTGTTAAATAGCAGGCTAATATAGCAGGCTAATGCAGTCTCTCGGCTTTATTGCTAGCCGTTATTATCTCTCTCATTCAAAGCTCACCACTTGTCCAGCAAGGCGAAGAGGTCCCTTCGTGGTCGCCAGTGTTAACCTTTCCTGCTCAGTCTTTCATCCGTGGTCAAAAGACACAGGGGAGATCTTCCTCCAGGGCTGAAGTCTCTGCTTCAGGGTTAACTCCCTCACTTGCCTTGCACATAAACCACACGGTGGCTGAAGGTTAATCCTCTTGTTTTTAATAATAATTCTAGCCAACAGGTGCACAAACAGCCTTTCTTACAGCCGCGTTGTTGGAATATGTTCTCATCTTATGTTATTGTTGTTATTATGTGTGCATGTTATATCGTTGTTGTCCACTAGGGGCAGTGAGTTTCTTGTGTGTAGGTAGCGCTGTTCTAGATCTGCTGTAGAAGAAGAGTTTACATGTGTGCCACTCGTAATAAAGAAGCTACAGCTATCTGACGGAAAGAAGTGTGGTTCTTAACATGAGTGCTGAACGAGAAAACAACGCCGGTGAACATGAAAACGCAACAGGTTATGGGCCCAGACGCCGCACGGGAGGACGGTGGGACAGACTCGTTTTCAACGGAGACGAAAACAACTACGAACTTTGGGAGGTAAAGTTCCTGGCTTATCTAAGAACGCTAGGCCTGAAAGACGCCATCTTATCTGCAGACCCAGATGAAGAGAAAAACGCGGAATGTTACGCAGAACTAATACAGACCCTCGATGATAAGAGTCTGTCGTTGGTCATGCGAGATGCCGCAGACGACGGGAAGAAAGCTCTGCAGATACTACGCGGCCATTACGCCAGCCAGGGTAAGCCCAGGATTATCGCCCTTTACACGGAGCTCACGTCCTTATTAAAAGAACCCGGCGAAACAGTGACAGACTATGTTTTACGTGCTGAAAAAGCAATAACGTCTCTGAGAAATGCAAAAGAGGTTATTAGCGACGGACTAATAATAGCAATGATTCTGAAGGGATTGCCAGAATCATACAAGCCTTTTGCTATTCACACGACACAGAGCAGTGAAGAATTGACGTTCACCCAATTCAAGAGCAGACTCCGAAGCTATGAAGAGACAGAAAAGTTTGAAAGCGGACTTCCGGCTGAATGGCGGTGGGATAAGTTGTATTCAGGTGCGCTCCTGCGGAACTGGCCTGTTTTCCAACTAATGCCTGGCACTTTCTTCCGATTTTGACCGCAAACAATAGACAACTTACACACTCTACGCATATCTCCTGTTCGATCGCCAAAATGCCACCAAAGTCTGTTAAAGGAGCTAAAGGAGTAGGTCCGATCGATGCTCACCTGTGGCCTGCTCCTCGTGGCGGAACCTCGAGCTGTCCTGGGTCACCTCCTCCGTCTGAAGCAGCAGCTGCCGCTACAGTTTGTGACGTCGGCAGCCTCAAACAGGAGCTGCTGGTGGCTCTCCGAGAGGACTTTACTGCTATAATTAAAGCAGAATTCCAAGCCGCTCTGGGTGAAAGTCTCTCGTCGATCAATTCCGAGCTGTCCGCCCTCAAAAAGGAGCTATCATCGGGGCTAGCTGCAGTGCAGGAGAACTTCACGGGGCTAAAGCTAACGGTAGCAGAGGTGGAGAAGTCCGTCTCCACCTGCACAGATGACATCGTTAGCCTCCAGAAAAAAGTCGAGAGCCTCACGAAGACGGTGGCACAGCTGGAGGATAAATGTGACGATTTGGAATCCCGGTCCCGACGTCAGAATATCCGGATTATCGGTGTCCCGGAGGATGACCCTTCATCGGCTACAACGGCTTCGGTCTCCCGGATGCTAAAGGAGGCTTTCGGCTTCGAGGAGGGGCCGCTGCTGGATCACGCTCACCGCATCCCAGTACCCAAACCGAAGGCAGGCGAGCGGCCCCGTCCAATTGTGGCTAAGCTACACTACCACACGGACTGTGTGAAAATCCTGGCGAAGGCGAAGGAGCAGCAGCAGATCAAAGTGAACGGTACAAATATCTTTGTGTTCCCCGACTACACTGCCAGAACGGCTCGCGCGCGGGCCGCCTTCACTGAGTGTCGCCGCAAACTTCGCGACGTCCAGGGGGTTCGGTTCGGCCTGCTCCACCCGGCCCGGCTGAAGATCACGCATGATGGAACCACACGAGTGTTCACGTCCCCTGAAGAGGCGAGTGTGTACATCGAGTCGATTGCAAAATGAGAAATATAATTAGTGTACTTTGTTTTACACTCAGGGAATGTCAGTATTATTAGTCATTATTATTATTATTATTATTCATGTTTAAAAATATAATCAGAGTGCTCTGTTTACACTCACGGATTTAATGGGTAGAAATAATAATCAGTGTGCCTTTTCTTTCATACTCAGGGAACGTTATTATTATTAGTTATTATTATTATTATTATTATTCATGTTTAAAAATATAATCAGAGTGCTCTGCTTACACTCACGGATTTAATGGGTAGAAATAATAATCAGTGTGTTTTTTTTTTCTCATACTCAGGGAACGTCAGTATTATTAGTTATTATTATTATTATTATTATTATTATTATTATTATTATTATTCATGTTTTAAAAATATAATCAGAGTGCTCTGTTTACACTCACGGATTTAATGGGTAGAAATAATAATCAGTGTGCTTTTTCTTTCATACCCAGGGAACGTTAGTATTATTAGTTATTATTATAATTCATGTTTAAAAATCAGAGTGCTCTGTTCACATTCACGGATTTAATGGGTAGAAATGTAATTACTGTAGTGTGCTTTTTCTTTCATACTCAGGGAACGTTAAAATTATTCGTTATTATTAATATTATTATCATTCGTGTTTAAAAACATAATTAGAATGCTTTGTTTACATTCACGGATTTAATGTTTAGAAATATAATTAGCCAGCTTTTTTTTTTTTCTTCTTTCTTTTTTCATAGTCAGGGAACGTTAGTATTATTAGTTATTATTATTATTCATGCTTAGAAATATAATTAGTGTGTTTTGTTTGCATCCACGGATTTAATGTTTATAATTATAATTACTGTGTATTGTTTGCATTCACGGTTTTAATGTTTAGAATTATAATCAGTGTGTTTTATTTACATTTAGGGATTTAATGTTTTGGATTATATGGTGGGCTTTGGTTCGCATTTGGGGAATGTTATTACTATTAGTTATTATTATTAACAATCACTGCTTTTTTAGTTGTTTTTTTTTTTGTTGTTTGTTTTTTAAAGAGTTCTTGCTCTTCCAGATTAGTGCCTATTACATATTTTAAATTTTCTTTTCATTTAGCTAGTTCTGTGGGAGTCACCTGGTACAGGTTGTGATGTGGTGCCATTTGACCGTAAGGACAAGTTTTCTAGTGACTCCTGTTGGAGTCTGCACAGTCCCTTCATCTGGGGAAGGGCCAAGTGCAAGTGGGGGTTGTTTTTTTTTTCTCCTGGGGTGGGGGCGGGGATTGGGAAGGATGGCAATATTTTACAACCCTTATTATGAACAACAGGTCACATGGCTGTTGATTTGAAAGCTTCCTCGACATCATCTGCTGTCAGATTCCTAAGCTGGAATGTTAAAGGTCTTAATAATCCGGTGAAACGGTCTAAAATATATTCTCATATGAAACGCCTGAATCCAGACGTAATATTCCTACAGGAAACACATTTGCAAAATTCAAATCAGGTCAGGCTTAAATATCCATGGATTGGGGAGATTTACCATTCGAGCTTCAACTCAAAAGCCAGAGGAGTTGCCATACTATTTAATAAGAATATTCATTTTACAGCATCAAAAATAATGAAGGATACAAATGGCAGATTTCTTATAATCGCGGGCTCTCTGTTCCATACTCCCGTTTTATTAGTGAACATTTATGCACCAAACTTTGATAACCCAGACTTTATAAACAATTTAGTAAGCACACTTCCATATCTTGACACTCATCTGTTAATTTTAGCTGGGGACCTGAATTGTGTTATGAACACATCATTAGATCGCTCTTCGTCTCGGCCCTGCACACAGTCTAATATGTCTAAATCTATTTTGGATTTTATGTCCCAAAATGGATATGTAGATCCATGGAGGGCACAGAATCCACTAACAAGGACCTATTCTTTTTACTCGCAGGTGCACCAATCCTATTCCCGTATAGATTATTTTTTTGTTGACAGCTCTTTAATGCAGAGAGTCACTTCTTCTGAATACTATCCGATTGTTATCTCAGACCATTCTCCTCTAAGCATTGATATAAACTTTATAAATAAACCCCGTTCTAGTCCTCGTTGGAGATTTAATAGTCTCCTGTTATCAGATGAGCCATTTAATAAATTCATCTTATCAGCAATTGACGATTTCCTAATGTTCAATAAGAGCGATACAATTTCTCCCTCACTATTATGGGAAACATTAAAAGCCTATATTCGTGGTCAGATTATTTCTTTTTCAGCTAATGTCAATAAAAATCTACGCACTAAGATATCAGAAATATCAACAAAAATTCAGAATATTGACAGGCAAAATGCCGTTAATCCGTCACACGATTTGCTGAAACAGCGACAGGATCTTCAAATGGAACTTGATCTTTTAACAACATCTGATGCGGAGCGTCTCTTAATCCGATCTCGAGCCACTTATTATGAGCATGGGGAAAAACCAAGTAGACTTTTGGCACATCAACTGAAACGAAAGGCTAGCTCTCACACAATATCGCAAATCAAGGATCGATCGGGCAACCTTGTCTCAGACCCTGTCTCCATTAGTGACACCTTTAAAAAATTCTACTGCGATCTGTATAAATCTGAACTACAAGCAGACTCAAACGAGCTACTCGCCTTTCTTCAGAATATTGACATTCCTAGGATAGACAAATTGATTTCTGACCAACTTGAGGCTCCCATTAAATTAGAAGAAATATTAGAGTCAATTAAGAATATGCAAAGTGGTAAAACACCTGGCTCGGATGGTTTCTCTGCCGAATTTTTCAAAAAATTTAAAGATAAGATAGCCCCTCTTCTTCTCGAGGTTTATAATGAGTCATTCGGGCGTGGCCTGCTACCTCCCACCTTGACTCAAGCTTCAATCTCTCTCCTGTTAAAGAAGGATAAAGATCCTACTGCTTGCGAGTCTTATAGACCCCTTTCACTCTTGAATGTGGATTTTAAGATTTTGTCCAAAATACTCGCAACTCGGCTTGAGACAGTTCTCCCTCTGATTATCTCACAAGAACAAAATGGATTCATCAAAGGTCGCCAGTTGTTTTTTAATACCCGTACAATATTGAACACAATTTTTTCAACTCATTCCCCCAAGTCTCCTGAAGTAATCATTTCTCTTGACGCCGAGAAAGCTTTTGATCGAGTAGAATGGGAGTATCTCTTTGCCGCTCTTAATAGGTTTGGTTTTGGAGAGAGGTTTGTGTCCTGGATCAAACTACTTTATACATCTCCTCAAGCATGTATTCTTACTAATTCCATCCAATCAGATTATTTTTCGGTGGGGCGCGGTACTAGACAGGGTTGCCCTCTTTCCCCCCTCTTGTTTGCGTTAGCCATTGAGCCTCTTTCTGTTGCCCTAAGATCCCTTTCTTCTTTTCACGGAATCATCCGCTCTGGCGTCGAGCTTAAACTGTCCTTATATGCAGATGACCTTCTCCTGTATGTTTCTGACCCATTATGTAGCCTTCCCCCAATTTTAAATACTCTGGAAAAATTTGGATCGTATTCCGGCTATAAAATTAATTCACTTAAAACCGAATGCTACCCAGTGAATTCATTAGCTTTAAAGCTTAAGCCTTCTGATATCCCTTTTAGGCTCAGTCCCTCGGGGTTTAGATATTTGGGAATTAATATTGCACGTACTCTGCCCTCGATGTTTTCTCAGAATTATACCCCACTAGTCTCCCAAATTGCATCAGACCTTCAGAGGTGGAACTCTCTCCCTCTTTCACTAATAGGCAGGATTAATATTATCAAAATGAATGTGCTACCTAGACTTCTGTTTTTATATCAAAACATCCCTTTGTTTCTGCCCAAACAGTTCTTCAGGTCCCTGGATCAGATGGTCTCTTCCTTTTTGTGGAATGGAAAGGCCCCCAGAATGAGACTTTCTTTATTACAACAGTTCACCACAAATGGTGGTCTTTCTCTACCCAATTTTACAATGTATTACTGGTCCTCGCATATTCATAAACTGAATTATTGGTTAAATTCACCGGATCTGATTTGGTGCAAACTTGAAGTTCAATCGATTTCTGCATCTTTTTCACCTGCCTCAATTATTTATTCATCATTACCAATTAAACTATCCTCTGTTACTACAAATCCTATAGTGCTTTCCACACTCAGGATCTGGTCACAATTTAGGTCCCATTTTAAATTTGTATTACCATCTAATAAAATGCCGTTATTAAAGAATCACATTTTCTCTCCAGCATCTACTAATGCTGCCTATAGAATTTGGCATGAGAGAGGTATTAGAACAATGAGAGACCTTTACGAAGATGGTTTGTTCCTTAGTTTTTCAGAATTGTCTTCTAAATTTAATCTACCCACTTCACATTTATTTCTTTATTTCCAAATTAGACATTGCGTTTCATCACGGTTTCCAAATTTTCCAACTTTGCCTAATGACCCACCATGGGTCGAATTCCTAGCTTTGAAGCCTAATCTGAAATCTCCTCTTTCTATTATTTATGGAAAACTTATGGCAATTGAGACCGACTCATCAGGTAAAACCAGAACTGCATGGGAACGGGAATTGGGTGTTGAACTGTCAGAGTCATGGTGGGATAAAGTTATTCTCAGCATACGCCAGAGTACACCATGTGCCAGACTACAACTAATACAGTTTAAAGTAATAAATAGAGTACATTTTTCAAAGTCCCGTCTATCAAAAATTTTCCATTCAATTTCAGATCAATGTGATAGATGTCAGGCCTCACCTTGCAACTTAAGTCATATGTTCTTCTTCTGCCCAAAATTACAAGGGTTCTGGAAATACTTCTTCTCCATACTCTCAGGAGTTTTTAAGATCCAGATTCAGAATGATCCACTTATTGCCATTTTTGGAGTTCCAGGGACCACACTTAACCTATCCCGCCAGCAGAGGGAGGTCCTAGCCTTCTGTTCTCTCCTTGCCAGGCGCTGTATTTTGCTCGCGTGGAAATCTCCCACACCTCCATCCACATCGCAATGGCTTAACACCGTAAGATCATTCTTGAAAATAGAAAAAATTTCATTAACAGTGAAAGGTAGTTCTGAAAAATTTACTTATAAATGGGCACCCTTTGTGTCATATGTAAAATCTTTGCCTTCACAACATACAGATTGATACCCTGATTCATGCTCAATGCACAGACTGATGGGACTAACTCATCACACTACCATGTGACTTAACTCTGAAGAATAAATGAATGGGTAAAACACTCGTTTCCTTTTAGTTTTTTGATGCCGTCCTATCCCCCCTCCTCCCCCCTTTTTTATTTTTTTATTTTTTATTTTTTATTTTATTTATTTATTTTTTTTTTTTTTTTTCATTTCCTCTTGTTTTTGGTTAGGTTAGTGGGGTGTGATATGTTTGGTTGTGGGAGGGGGGAGGGAGGGGAGGGGAGAAAAGGGGAGAAAAGAAAATTTTATTTGGAGAAGTCATGTAAGTTTCGTAAAATATATGTATTGTTAATTGTTGTCACATCAAATTCAACAACAAAAAATCCTCAGTATCACTTTTTCTGGCCAGAACATCTCTCTTTCCAATACAGTCACCAATCTTGGTGTTATTTTTGATCCACAACTCACCTTTGAAAGCCATATAAAGCATATCTGTAAAACTTCTTTTTTTCATCTTCGAAATATTGCAAAGCTTCGGTCTACACTGTCCCTCACTGATGCAGAAAAGCTCGTCCATGCCTTTGTCTCCTCCAGACTGGATTACTGCAATGCACTTCTCTTCGGGATTCCTGGCAAGAACATACAAAAACTACAGTATGTCCAAAACAGCGCTGCCAGGGTCCTGATGAGAGTGCGTAAGTATGAACACATCACTCCTGTACTGCGTTCACTACACTGGCTTCCTGTTTCTGCCCGGATCACATACAAAATTTATCTGCTCACCTTCCAGTGCCTGTACGGTAATGCACCATCCTATTTAAAAGAACTTCTCACCCCTCACTGTCCTTCCCGCACTCTCCGCTCTTCCAACACCCATCTTCTTCTCACTCCCAGGTCTCGGTCTCGCACAATGGGAGACCGGGCTTTCTCCTGCGCTGCCCCTCGGCTGTGGAACGCCCTGCCCTCATATCTGAGGGCCCCACAGACCGTGACATGTTTTAAAAAAAGTCTTAAAACCTTTCTTTTTATCCAGTTTTTTAAATAATTAATTGTGCTTTTGTTTTTTATTGCTCCCAATTTTTTGAGTATTTTATCTGCATTTTGTGAATTTTTAATTTTTGATGCAATCATCTGTGAGGCTCCATCCTCTTGGTTGTTCCTTTTCTTTGTTGCATTTATGATTGATTTTTATCTTGATTTTATTTTTCATTGTAGCACTTTGAGATCTGTTTGATGTAAAGTGCGTTATAAATAAAAGTTATTATTATTATTATTATTATTGTTGTATGTTCTCCTGATAAAAAAAAAAAGCCGCGACCTATAGTAGTCCGGAAAATACGGTACAAGCCAGGCTTCGGCTGTAAAACAAGCCGACAAACACTCGCAGAGACACTAAAGGATCAGATTTGCAGAGCAGAGCCTGGTGTCAAGCCGCAGATCAAGTTTCTACCTGAGTCACTGCAAATGTTGCAACATTCCTCAGATGAGATACCTGGGCTCACTGCAAACACATTACCCTCTTCTCTTTCCTTTTAGCGCACACAGGCGAAACAAAAGTACTGATTCTGCATTTCTGCTTCCCCGCAGTTTAGTCCCCCCCCCCCACCAACAAAATTATACATAATTATAAATTCCAAGATCCCAGATTGTTTTAAACTGACTCCAACTGGCACCGCGCGTCTTCCAGTGGCACTGCTTCACGCTGCCAAAAACCAGGATCACATTTACTCTGCAGATCCGAGTACGGTTGTCATCTTACAGTTTCCTTTTATAACAAACGAGGAACAAAAAATATATATATATATATATATATAACGCGAAGGGAAAATCGAGGGCAGCTTTACAGATGAATTTTTGGCCCTGGAGTTGTGCGTGCGGTGGTGGAGGAGGAGACGGGGGGGGGGGCTAGTCAAGTCTCGTTGTGGTTAGTTAGCTGCGTGGTGCAGGAGAAGGGGAACCGACGATTATAGCTCCCGAAAAGAGGCAAACTGCAGAGAAAATGCTCAAAAAAACACCGCACACCCATACGCCTGGATGTAAATGCACACACAGCATACTGAACCTGTGATTACACACACACACTGTAATTACACACAGTGACGCACAAATGCCCACCGTACGGTGATTTCACTCATATAATATTGACTCATAAATAAAACACGTCCAGGCACAGACCATAATTGCATACATCCCCATGAAACGTGGAGACGACGCACACTTAAGCACAGATCAGACGAACAGGAGCTACGCCGGGCCCCTGCAGGTTGCCGTGTCGTAAACGGGGCCCCCCGAGGCCAGTTTTGGAGCCACTTTGTGGGTGGAGTGTGTTTATTTAATAAGTACTGTATGTGTGTGTGTGTGTGTGTTTTTTGGGAGTCACGCCGAATTGAGTGGGCTACCCTCGAGATAAGAGATGAAGATGAAAGGAAAATGGGGCGAGGAGACGGATGCTGCAGGTTTGTGGAGGCAGAGGGAGGCCAGACTGGGGGCCATACTGGTGTTTGTTTGACGTTGCATAACACCTTTATTTGTGTGGTTAATACTTTTATGTGTGTGTGTTTGGTTCTCACGGGGAGATGGGAGTTTCTGTGCAAGGCAAATGTTGCCCATAGCAACGGCCCTCATTGTAAAACCCTGGAATACAGGACCCACATGTATCTTCTGCACCGTTCTCTCACGAAGACGTCTTTTCAGTGTTTTTCACCACTTGGACACACACACGTTGCACTTAAAGCGTGAAACACACACTCGGCGCTCTGCCCCGCAAAGATCACATCCTCGGTCGGTCCGAGGTCCTAACGGCTTCAAGTCGATTTCATTTTCAGGAGGTGCAGAGATGGCGTTTCAGCTTTACCTCATGCTGGGATATGATGGACCGAGATGTTCCGCTTTCTAGATTCCATTATGCTTTTATTGGCTTTTAAAGGCATCGGGTTTCTTGCGTCTGGAGCCGAGGAAGAGCTTCTGTGTATATATATATAAGCGTGTGCGTGCATGTGTATGTGTGCAATTAGTATCACGCAGGCGAGAGAAAACAGCTCTGCAGGGCTCGGATGAGCTTAAGATTGCTGAGGAGATAAGTTTTCTTTGGTCAGATTTACAACCCAGCAGGTTTTTTTTTTTCCATTACCTGCAGCATTTCTTTGTTTTTGGCTTTACAGCAATGTGCTATTTACTGAGCTACATTTAGGCTCCAAATATTAAAATTACAGGAGCAAATGACACATTTAGCTGCCTTTTTTAAAAATAAGTGGTACTTCTCAGTGCAGGGCTCTTGTACCCTCTACCTATAATTAATGCTGAGGTTGTATTTACTCTGTTTTCATGCAGTTTATTTTAAGAGGAAACTACAGATTTCAGCACAAAAGCTCATTTTCTCTATTCAAGAGCCCAAACACACAATTAGTGGCTTTCTGGGGAACATATTTGGGCACATACGAACATGTAATTACATTTTAATCAGATAGAAACTAAAAAATTTAAAAAAAACAGGAGGAAGTCTGCGGTGGACCTCCTAATGACCAAAACACAGACACTCTTAACTTTGTTTCTTCTCCGTTTAATGTGTGAATCGGCGCACTTTTGGTTGAAAGGTGAACACAATGAATTCATACATAAAAGAAAGAAAAGCTTTGTCGCTTGTTTAGCCGCTTCCTTCAAACCAAATATCGCCTTTCAAGCTCAGACTGCACAGAAAAAGCCAACGTAGGCACCTTGACGTCACTCTTTTTGTGGATTGTGGTTTTGTGACTTCAGTGTGGTATTTACTTCTTTTTTCCCTTTTTTTTAGCCAAACAGAGCAGCTTTTGTGTGTTTAAAATTAAACCCCATAAGAGGAAGAGGCTCCCTTGTAAGAAAATTATATAAAATCCTTTGCTGGGTGAGTTAAAATGAAGCAGAAACTAATAAAAGCAGGTTCGCTGTGTGTGGGAGATGTTTGGTCTGTTTAACTGAGGACTGATGACCAAGTAATGGTCATGAATCAAAATAATACAGTATGCTTCAGGTCTACTGTTGAGTCTCTTCTGTCTCCACCACAATCTTTCCAACATGACTTTTAAACGTCAGCCCTCACATGAATCTCAGACCTTCGGTGAATCAAAGAGGTTTTTGTTTAAAGCAGCACAGAGCGCACTTTGTTGAACTTTATGACACGTCTGCCTCGTCTTTTCCTTTCAGAAACAGCTGATCTGAGATGTACATTTGTTTGGTCATTCTCATCTTTGGGTGTCTTTTTTTTTTCAGAGCTATGTTTGGAGTTTCCCCAGTGTTTCAAACTTAATTGGCACACAGCGAAGCCGAGCCCTTACAGACAACTAACATCTGGTTTTCTGTCCTTTAACATGTGGACTTGTCGGCTGTCTGCTCTCAGATTCTAAAGCAAACCTCAATCAGAAAGTGCTTACAATTGAGTTAGAAACAACTTTAAAGCTAATTAACCAAATCAAAAGCTTTTAGAAGGTAAGTTTTAACAATCGGATGAAATATATATATACAGTAGTCCCTCGTTTATTTATAGCGGGGGTTCCGTACCCTGAAGCCCCGCGATAAGTGAAAAACCGTGAAGTAGGAATAGTAGAACAAAACCTGGAAACACGAGTTAATAATGTCCATGAGTGAAGGAGCGAACTTCCATCTTCTTCCCCAAACTCGGTCGGATTTATTATAAATTTTAACAATTATAAAATCATACAATAAACTTTCCTCAGTCAATGTAATCATGTCTCAGAGTGTCCTTGTTGTTATTCTACAACATCAAGAACCCTCCACTTTAGTGGGTAGAATACATTCTTCTCAAGCCGGGCAGCTAAAGTAAAGCCCCCAGTAGCCTATACTCCCGCGTACGTCCATACGCAGATGTAACGCGCATTTAGTCTATGACTTTTAATTTGGCGGGTCCACTTCCTGTGTTGCCCCAACTCTCTAATTTTTTAAGCCATGGGTTCACTTCCTCCTCTTTCTCCACTGGTGTGCTCCACTGGGCATCTCCCAAACACATTGCTGCACTCTTCTGATCTGCATATTGCAACTCAAATACATGGTGAGCTTGATATCTTGTAGCAATATTGTTCATGTTTAAGACAACCATGTGATTGCTCATTGAAGTGTTGTTTTACCAGAATTACTGGTATTCAAACTCTTGTGGGATTCTGCCATTAAAGAGGGACTAAACTCAAAAATAACTTTTTTTAGCTGATAAACTCCCTAGAATGTGTCTAAAATGTTTTATAGCACATGTCTGTGTTAATTTTCATGTATTTGTGCGTTTTTGTTTAAATCGGCAATATTTGCTACGATTCGCACAGATGACGCGTTTTCGCACGCTTTCGTCACGAACGTGGTTTAAGCAGAGCCAATCCCCTGCAGAGATGAGATGGTCCTCACTGCAGTTATATCTTATATGGGAGTGCTACATTTCACTCCTGAAAAGCTCTGCAACAAAGCATATTATAGTTTTCGGAATGGCACTAGTTATTTGTGTATTTTAACTTATTTTAAGAATATTTTTCACTTCATCGAAACTGTCTGGTTGTATTTGTTTTAATAGTGTGCGATAGAGGAGCAATGCATGACTGCTAAGTTGGGTCAGTGGTGTAAGAACTGGGTTGGGATCCGGGAGACCTGGGTTCGATCCCCGGTCACGGAGAACTTTCTAGTATTTTTTTTTTTTTCTAAGCCTTTTGTTTTGGATAGACCCCTTTCACGGCTCGTCATCAACCCTGGAAAAATACCGGAAGTAGCCATCTTGGCGACATAGCTGTGTTAGCCTCAAAGCTATTGTAGTGGTGCGTCGCGTCTGGTCACACAAAATCAAAAAATGGTGAATTATTGTCGTGTCCATGGCTGCCACAATCGGTCAGATTGAGAGAAAAAGCCTTCTGTTTTACAGATTACCACTCGTGATCACAAATCAAGGTGAAGTAACTCAGCAATTATCAGAGGAACGTCGACGTCTGTGGCTGCCAGCCTAAACCAGAACTTGGATTGAAAAACACTGAGCAACATCCGAATTTGCTCTGCACACTTTGTGTCAGGTAATATATTTCTTAAAGTAGATTATAGTGAATTAGGGCATTACACGAATCATAAGTTTATTGAGCACGAGGACAGACCTTTGAAACACCACCTCCCTTTCTCTGTTCAAGACAGCCCTGAAAACACATTTAGACTAGCTTATTTACAAAATGTATTTTATATTATATCATCTTTATGTATTTTATATTTCAATTTGTCACTGATAATGTTTGAACTGTATTGGTTTGTTAAGTGTCCTTGGGTGTCCTGAAAGGAGCTTTTAAATAAAATGATTATTATTATTACAATCCTTTAACTGTGCTGCATAAAATGTACATGGAACGTTACAATTTTTTTTGTTGAGTTATTTGTTTTTTACTAGTTAAGCTTTCAGTTGTTGAGTTGTTTATGCTGATTATTCAAAATTCATAAGAGCACTGTCATGACATGTCATGACAGTAACATGACACTCATGACAAGAGCACTGTCATGATAAACTACACATCTAGCTCTCAAGTTGAAAAGCAAAAAATACGTACAAACACTAAATATGTAAGAAGCACATACAATAACCTAAATTAACTGTTCTTGTGTTGTTTGACAACTGACAATCCGGTGCTATGTTGTAAATCCTGTTTTGAAATTCATATGCATATTAACACACCAATTATTTACAACTTCATTTAAGTAATTTTTATTTTATTATGTTTTTTCTTTTCTTAGGCAGACGTGCTCCATTGTACAGCAAGGATGATCCAGACTGGGTGCCTTCACTGAAGACGTGTGCTGCAGAGCAGTTGGTGCTGATGGTGGGATGGTGGATGACATCTGGCAGCAGAACGTTTCAACCGACGACAAAAAAGAACTAAAAAAAACATGGCAAATAGCACATGTTAGAATCCATGTTGAATAGGCTGTGTAAGACAAAAATACACAATCTTGAATGGCCCTCTACCTATTGATTTTCAAACATGTAGATATCCAGAAAAAGTTGCATTAATCGATATGATTGGCTTTGTGTGCTGTGTCTTGGTTAATCTGTCAACACCTTTGGTGGGTTATGAGTAGCTGCATGAATTGTAAAAAGAACAAATGGATAGAAGTTAAGAGTGATAGCTGATGTGAACCTTTTTTATTTTTATTTTACATTGTTCCACCTTTACTTTGAACTTGTTTTTGCAAATATGGGGCAGACATGATTTTTCATTCACTGCACTCTTTATTTGAGCATGAATTACTATATCATTACTGTTTATGTATTGATTTGATGAATGTAATTTTGATTATGCTTTTTCTGTAATGGATATCACACAGACGTGAGCAAACAAGACGACTTACATATGTTTCACATAGTGGTGCTGATACTGTATAGCTCACGTCGATTTGGATGAAGGATGAAACGTCTCAACAAAAAAAGAAATTGTCCAGATGACCTGATTCAACTTTGTTGGATTACCCAGAAAGGGTTTAAAAATGTGTTTTAATCAAAAACAGACTTATTTATACTCAACTTCTGTCTTAAAGAAACTCAACAAATAAGAAATAATTGTTCAACTCTTACCTCCAGCAGCTTATATTTACACATTTATAGTATTTGAATTTTTGAAATAGTCTGATTATGAGTTTTCACAAATCAAAATGGCGACTTGACATAACTTACCAAGAAGAATTATTCTTAGTATGACGAGAAGTCGTCAACATGTTGAATTTCAAAAGAACGGTTTAGCACATTTATTTAAAAGGGTTTTGATGATGAAATTTAAAACGAATATTTGTCACGACTCTAACCACACATCATTGTGTTTGCAGGCGGAGCGCAGCGGCTGCGACGCCAACATCCTCAGCATCCCGGTGCCCATTCGCCGCGGCGGCTCAGAGTCCAACTTAGACGTAGTGGACGGCGTCGGCCGTGACGGCGTTGGTGTTGATTTCACTAAAGGAGCGCTGGGCATCGACGTCCTGCAACAGAAGATCCTCAAGGTCAAATGATCGCCTGCTTTTATAATTGAACGAGTCAAAACGTAAAGAAAGTTGAAGCATCTGGTTTACACTGACCTAACTGTTGTTCTTAAAGTGACGTTTAGTTTATTTATGGTTGTTTTGAGTTGATCTAACCTGCATTTATGCCAACTCAGATTTGTGCAGTTTTTTAAATTTTATACACAAGTTTGTGTTTACACTCACTGTTTGTTAGGGAATTATAGCAGCTAAACACATTTCTGTTTGCATTCAACATTCATTTAACATTTATTTAGACAGATAAGTCACATTGAGCCTCAAAGACTTATTTACAAGTGAGATCTGCTAAGACAGACAAAAAGTAATGAAATTAGACACATTAGGAAATGGAGGCGAAAAAAATTCCTATTAAAATCTTTCTTCATGCCTGAGAAAAAAAATTATAATAATAAAAAACACCTCGCACAGATAAGCACATAATGACGTACTGTAGACATTCTGCAGAGTGGGGGAGACACCGAGAACAAAGAGCAATATTATAGATGCTCTCGAGGTCACTGTAAGAGTTCTGATAAGGATGGAATAATCAACCAGCTCCCTCCGATGAGATCCGTAAACATTCTTGAGGATGTCGGGGAATGGCCAAAGTCAACGCTAATGAGGATCCAAGAGTCCTGAAAATGATGACAGAATGTTTATTCAGCTGGTTCACTCTGGTTGACGGTAAAGTTCCCCGATGGGCGGAGGGTGAGCGTCAGATTACATGTCCTCCAGGTGTATTCAGATAAGGTGGCCTTGAAGGCCAGCCGGGGAAGCCAGATTCAGATAACACACAGCTGTTTTGAGTACAGGCAGAACATAATGACATCTGCCTTGAGTCTGTGTTGGTCCAAAAGATTCTGAAAATGTCCAAAATTATGTGGCTACACACCGATGGAACGTACCTGTGTAAAAATTCCCGAGATCTGATCCATTCTGCTCAAGGCAACTGAGTCTGGGTACACAGGTAAGAACCAAGCCATCACAAAGGCAAGCAGCGTGGTCGGGTCTCAATTTGCTGCAGACGACTTCCTAAAGCCTGGTTTATGGTTGACGCGTCGCATAGGGCGCGAGAGAGCGCGCGGCCAAAGTGATGCAATCGCATAGTCCCCGCCCCCGCGCTTTGGCCCCGCGCGTTGGTTTGGCGCGTGTCGCGCACCTCCGAATTTTTTGAAACTCCGCAAGCCTAGCGCGCGCGCCGAATTGATTGACAGCTCGGGTGGGGACCTCACCGACAGCCTTCACGCTCTTCACGCCAGAGCCTGCAGCTGTCTGCGCCGCTGTGGTCGTGGAAACGGCGTCGCGACGCATGGAGGAATGTTTTTTATGTGATACAAATGTATTAAATTCCCCGAGCGAGCAGAAAGCCATTTGTTTTTGTTGTGTGATTTCAAACAGTTCTTCTTCTACTGTAGATTTCTTCTTCTACACCTTTCTTGCAACATATGCACAGGTTTTAGAGGGTACTGCCACCTGCTGGTCCGTAAAAGAACAGCACTTTGCCATGCGCCGCCGGCGACACTATAAACGCATCAAGCCGCACGGCTCAGTGCGCGCGCAGCACGCGCGCTCCAGCTTGCGGACCAAAGCGCGACTATAACCAAGCCTTTAATTGTAGATAAAACCAGCAACCAGCCGAATCCAAAAAGCAGGAACCAGTTATCATAAATCCAATTAAATATGCGTCCTTTAGATCCACAGATGACAGCAGAGATAGACACGTCATCAAGTCTTCAAGTCGATGAGATATCCAGCTGCGTGCGTAACAACAGGGCAAATCGGCTCGCCTAAAGCCTGTCTTTGAAGAAATGTTATCAAATTGTGAAGAGGGACCAACTGACCAAATTGAAGTCCATAGTTATGATTTGGAAGATTTTGTAGAAGAGAGGCTCTCAGACCAAATAAGTTCATCGTTTTTTTGTTCGGAAGATATGCAGGTTCAGAAGCAGTTTCACATACTGTACATACAGACAGAGCAGCAAAGCGAGTGGGAGGGGGAGCGTCTGTCCTCGTTTGAAGCTGACAAGTAAGAGATTTAGTCTTTAAAGGTAAAGTTTATTAATACGTCTCCTTGTGTTTTTTTGGTGTGACTGTAGGTAACGGAGCAGATTAAGGTGGAGCAGGAAGTGCGGGACCAGAACGTCGCAGAGTACCTTAAGCTAGTGAACAATGCGGACAAGCAGCAGATGTCTCGGGTGCGTCAGGTATTTGAGAAGAAGAACCAGAAGTCTGCGCACACCATCGCCCGGCTGCAGAGGAAGCTGGAGCAGTACCACCGGCGCATGAAGGACAGCGAGACCAACGGCAAACCCAGCCACAAAGATGGCTGCAGCAAAGAACCCGGGACTCACAGCAAAGAGGGCAGCCTGCAGGACATGAGGAGCGCCGGGCGACACCCGGCGATGGATAAAGTTAAAACCATCGGACCCGGCGTGTCGCTCTCGCCTCCGTTTTTCTTCAACAAGCCGCGCGAGTTTGCCAACCTCATCAGGAACAAGTTTGGGAGCGCAGACAACATCTCTCACCTGAAGAACTCCATGGAGACGGGCTCGGGCCTGCACGCCGAGGGTACGCCGAGGGGTCTGAGCGGCAGCGCCACAACCGTAGCCAAAAGCCCCAAGTACCAGAGCGATGACGAGTGCTCTACAGGGACGTCTGCTTCAGCCGACTCCAACGGGAACCCAGCGGCAGAGACGGGGTCTAGAGGACCCGGGAGGTCGGAGTCCAACGGGCGCCTGGTGGAGGTGCTGGACATGGTGCAGGAGATCAGGGAGGCTCAGACTCAGCTGGCAGAGGACATCGAGACGATGAACTCGCAGTTCAAAAGAGACTACAGCTACTTTACACAAGTGATGCAGGAGGAGCGATACAGGTGAGCACCACAGAAGAAGACAGTAAGAATAATCTCATGAAGGTTTTCAGATCCAGGTGAGATATTTGATGGGTGGTGGATTAAGCGCTGCATTATTTTGCTCGCACCCACACATACAATCTTAAATGGTGTATTGTTTCTGCTTCTATCCCTGCTGCTTGGCCTGTGTGTGTGGGTGTGTGTCTGGCAGGTACGAGCGCCTGGAGGACCAGCTAAATGACTTGACAGAGCTGCACCAGCACGAGACCAGTAACCTGAAGCAGGAACTGGCCAGTATTGAGGAGAAGGTGGCCTACCAGGCCTACGAGAGGGCCAGAGATATCCAGGTAATCACAGCTGCTGAATGAAGTGCACGTCTTTGTAACTGGGTTTGTTTTAGGCTAAAACTGAAAATAAACAAGATCAACACTTTTAATTCCAAATCGTTTGTGTCTTATACCTCACATTAAGGAATTATTTAGCTTGTTTCAAATAATGAGAAGTGCACAGTCTGACAGGTGTTTTAGGTTCAGGAAGTTGGATTTTGGATAATCATTAAAGATATCTTATCCCTTTTTCTGCCTTTATGAGAACAAAAATAATAATTCTGCAGGTTTACTGGCAGAGTTATGAAATTACAGCAGTTTAAATTTTCCCACTATCTGTATTTGTTTTATCATGTTTAGAAGGCAGATAGCAGGAAAGTTCTTCTCTAAAGGCTGTTTTTTTAATATAGTTTTTTAAATTACATCTTGAGAAATGTTTGTTTATGCTGCTCAGACCCTTTGGTATACATTTTATTTCAAGGAAAATAAACAAGAAAATACATTTTATGTTGAAAGTTTCTGAAAATTAGAGCTCCAAATCTATTTCTTAAAGTTTTACTTTACGGCAGAACTAATAACTGCATGTTGGTGGTCCAAATGGATCTGAACTCACTGCAGCACCTAGAGTTGGATTCATCTAGTTTATTTTTCTAAACTGGAGTTTTAAAAAGACTACCAGTTGTTTGCATATCTCTTATGTCAGATAAAAAATAAATAAAAAACTGTGGAGTTTTTCTGGGTGATAGAATCTGTTGTATGTGCTGGTACACCTTTATGGCAGTCATCTTTATAAAATTATTTATTTGAAAGCCCTGGGATTTTATTATGTAAATAGACAGGAGGCTCCTTTTGTAAATACATTGCGTCTACCTGATGCATCATTTTGTTGTTTCTTATCGATTTCTTCTGACAGGATTATCTTTTCAGGATTATTATTACTCTTCTTTTTCTTTCATTCTCTTCATTCATTAGCTC
>JBBPBX010058852.1:0-21964 GCA_038048925.1 Garcialebias charrua | reverse complement strand
CACAGTTAAAAAAGAAGTGAAATACTTAGGAATTACTATTTCAAAAGATAAAAAAATAATTGAAACCTCCAACATAGAAACTAAAATCCAGAGTAGTAAAGTTATTCTCAACAGTTGGCTTCAAAGAGATTTATCTATTTTTGGACGTGTTTTACTCACTAAAATGGAAAACTTATCTCGTCTTATTTACCCTGCTTATTCATTGCCTATATCCGATAAAATGATAAAGAAAATAAACCAGGACAATTTTAATTTCATTTGGAGAAACAGATGCCATTATATTAGAAGAGCAGATGTAGTTAAATCTTTAGAGGAAGGGGGTTTAAATATGATTGATTTTGATCCAATGAACGGAACCATCAAACTGAAATGGTTACAAAACTTCATAAAAAATTACGAAAGCTTTTGGTATATGTTCCCTCGGAAGATTTTTGAAAAATTTGGTGGAATTAGTGTTCTGTTAAGCTGCGACTTTGAAATTTCTAAATTACCAATAAAATTAACAGACTTTCACAAACAGGTTTTGCCATATTGGAAACTGGTCTTCAAACACAACTTCTCACCACATTTAATCCCAATTTGGAACAACAGGTATCTTGATCAATCGAAAATCATTCATTTACAAAGATTGGTTGGAAAAAGATATTTGGTCTGTTTTACACCTTATGAATGGAAATGGCAACTTCCTATCATATGATGATTTTATCAAAAAATACACGTTAATCTGTACTAAAAGTAAATTTGAGAGAGTGATAAATCCATCCCTCCTGCTTTGATTCAGATAATTACATACTCCAATGTTAATCTTACAAAACCTTCCTTGTTAATAAATGGCTGTGATTTCATAGATAAAAAATGTAATAATAAATTCATAAGGAATACTCTGACCTCTATACTCTTTCCCCATACATTAAAAAGAAAACATTTGTTTAAAAATTATGATAATTCCTCACAAAAAATAATCAGAACCAAATACCTTTCCTATCCACTCCCACAAAAAACAAAAGAAATGCATTTCAAAATTATGTATGAAATCTACCCTTGCAATGACTTGTTGCAAAAGAAATTTAATATAGAAACCAATACTTGTACATTTTGTAATTCAGATGTTGAGACAGCAGAACATCTTTTCTTCAACTGTAATGTCACCAATGCTTTTTGGAAAGATTTTCAGAACTGGATTTTATCTAAGAGTTCCATCCCACCTTTAGATTTCACTACAATTAAATTTGGTCTGCTAACAGGGAATGAAGTTTTAAATTATGGTAACAACAATCTCATCCTTATGGCAACATTTTTTATTCACAAAAGTCGTTTCTTGAAAATGTCTCCCTTATTTTGCATTTTTTTAAGTGAAGTAAATATATTTAAGGATGTACTTAAACGCTGCAAACTCCCAAAAGCACAGTCCTTATCATAAAACTTGAAACTCATCTTGCACACGCAATTTAATTTTGTGCCATGTTTCTCAAATTGTTCTTTTTTTATGCTGCTGTTTAGAACTTTATTAATAATTCTCTGCTTAGTTTAATTGTATGTTTTTGATTCAATAAAAAAATAAAATAAAAAAAAGGTTGGAATTGTACGTAGAATTGTCCCTTTTCCCGTGCCGTAATCTCAACCACGAATCAGAGCGCAGCGTCCTCCCACTTTGTCCGGATCTCTTGATCCATTCCAATCACTTGATCCAAAGTGGAAACACAGAAGCTGGGTGAATGTCCCGTCATGCAGCGCGGCGGGATTCTCCCACCGTGACCGTCGGGATCGACACAGCGAGCAGCGATGGCAGCCGGTTAGATCAACGCGTAAACACTGCGTTTACATCGAGACGCCGCGGGGCAGCTGACCCCACACCGCGGCTGTGCCACCGCCACACACCGGCGGACCCACGGAGGAATCTTGTCAAGCTCGCCACCGCGAGACAATAAATTTCACAAACGAAAACATTAAACATGGACGAACACCCCGGCGGAGGAGGAGCGGCTGCCCCGCGACAGCAGTCACAACAGCCGGCGAGCAGCGGTAACGTCAATCCAGCGATCGGAGCGGTCATGGTGCCCCAGCAGACCGATGACCTGCCCCGGCCTCAGCAGCAGTACACCATCCCTGGCATCCTGCACTACATTCAACACGAGTGGGCCCGGTTCGAGATGGAGAGGGCTCACTGGGAAGTGGAGAGGGCCGAACTCCAGGTTAGCCGCTTAGCATTCACTATGCTAGCTACAGACTAGCCGTTTGCACTAACCACCAAAGGGCTGCATAACGCCTTCCTGACATTAAAACACAAACCTTCACATTGCATACGGTTAAATTTAATGTTGAACTTTTCTAAAAGCTTAATTATTCCTCGGTAAGAATGGCTCAATGACTAGCCGCTAGCTGCTTTAGCTGCCAAAGATGAATTGTCAGCTAGCAGTTGTATCCACTGTCTGTAAACAGTTTTATTAGTTTGTGACTGAGATTAAAAACCTGCACTGTTTATAAGTAAACATAAGTTTGTATTTGCTGATGATTTATTGTATATTTACACATTGAAATCCTCCCGGTTCGTGACAGTAGCAGAGTTAGCTGTGTTGCTAACGTTGATGCTAATAATGACTAGGCCTTGCACTGATTTCCAGCAGGTACTGTACTGTACTCGGTGTTTGAGGAAGAAGAGTTACGGCTTACTGTCAGCGTCACATGCAGATTTTATGTATGGTGTCTGATTTAAAAAATATATATATCATAGCAACATCTGTTAGTTGTTAATTATCGGTTAAATCCTTCCATGATTAAAACAGAAATCAGGAATGTTGGGCTCAGTCAACCAGTGGGCCATAGCTGGTGTTCCGATTTAATTGGTTTTCATAATATTTGATG
The DNA here is from genome assembly GCA_038048925.1 of Garcialebias charrua. Taxonomy (NCBI): domain Eukaryota; kingdom Metazoa; phylum Chordata; class Actinopteri; order Cyprinodontiformes; family Rivulidae; genus Garcialebias; species Garcialebias charrua. The sequence goes on along the minus strand of JBBPBX010058852.1, from coordinate 19,102 downwards.
TCATGTGATGTCATTAAACTGTGTCGGCCATCTTGGAGGTACAGAAGATCCAAAGAAATAAACTTTGAAGTTGTTTTGATCTCAACAAACACTTTTGGGGCAGCAGTGGATTAGTTGTTAGAGCGGTCCTCCTTCAATGGGAGAGTTGGCAGTTCGATTCCATCAGTGTCCCTGTGCAAGACACTGAACCCCCTCAATGGCTCCGATGTGTGTCCCATCAGTGTATGAATGTGATCCAAAGCACCTATTAGTCTACATTCAGATTATCTTTGTAGAGATGTAGCAGAGTGCTGTATGAATGTGTGTGTGGAGGTAAATGAGGTCACAGATTGTGTTGTAAAGAGCTCTGAGCATCTTGATTAGATAGAAAGGTGCTGAACAAGTACAGTCCATTTAAAATTATTTAAAATTAAGAAGTCTGCCACTTGTCACTGCATGTTAATGGTGGTGACTCTATAGCTAATTGCCCATTATAAAAAGTGACATGACTTAATGAATCAATGTTTTCTAGGTGTTGGTGTTGTTGTTTTTTAATCCGCCTTGATTAGAGGGATATTGAGCAGCAACAGAAATGTGCGAAAGTCTCACTTAAACTATGAAGCAGAAAGAAATGGTCAGAACTGAAAGACGTGAGATTTGAATTGGGATTTCTGGAGTTTTATCGGTGGTATATGAGTCATGTTTTAATCAGCAGGTTGTGAGGAAAATGGTACATGACACATTGTGGCTGTCAGCTGTGGAACAGGTGCTGTGAACTCACAGGAAACACCCCCCCGGGTGAAAACTGGGGACAGTCACAGCTCCTGGGAGGGACCATGAAGGTTAAATGTAACATGTTTTTAACCAAATAATTTAGACATTTCCCTACTGATGTTTATTTTATTACCATTAGTTTCTTCTTAGGCGTATGAAATACTTTTCGGCATTATGTGCATCACCTTTACAAATGTTTAATGAAGCTTTAAGGGAGAGGTTTCAGTTACTTTATGAAGATCTTTCAATGCTCAAAAGACAAGTATGACCAGCTTCTGATACACGGATCAGGATGTAAGTTCAACAACTAATTAATTTATTTTTCAGCAAATTTAACCCTGTTTTCCTCCTAATGATTTAAAGTCTGTGGTAAAATATTTCAGTTTAAAGAGATTAGGACTAAAATAGTAACAGCTGAGACTGAGGAACTGTCTTGGAGAAATAGTAAATAGTCACAATTTTTACTGGTTTTTAAACAGAGGGATTTTATACTGAGTGTTTTATTCACCCGTTTACACGCACGACTCTTTCGTTTTATTTCATTTTATTTGATTCATGCACCTAAAAAGCATTTTGAGATTGATGGGAGTAAACAAGAGGGACGTTTGTGTTGCTGGAAGATGCTTTGTGTTTTCTGATGTAAAAACATCCCTCATGGCCATGGCTGCCCCCAAAACAAGAGTTTTTTTTTCTTCCACTTTCACTCACCTCACCTGTAAATAAAACAAACAGTTGTGTATTTCCGCAGGAACCACAAACAGAGCTTTTGATAAAAGATGAGGAATACCTGTAGTGTCATTGTGGTTTCAGCTCCATGAATTCTTCACCATTTAATAAGAGTAAAATCTTTGTTTCTCAGAAGACTATTCCTGTCTTAATCTTAATTAGATTATTGTACAACCATGCATGGCTGCCTTTTATGTCTTTGGCAAGGTACACAACACTGTTTAATTTAATTAAAGAGATACTGGACACTTGAGATAATCTGCAATCAGACAACAGCTCACTGTTGAGGTTGTGAAGCAAGAAAACTCTTGTTTACTGGTTTCTTTTAATAACTGGCAAACATGAGTTTAAGTTACCATAAATTACTGTACTGTATATTGTTTCATTCTGTGTAAAACTGTGTATATTTAGCCAAAAATATACATACATTGTGTTGTATACCAGCTATTCTTGTTCTTATTTCTAAAGCTCAGCAGTGATCAAAGATACCGGTAATTCAGTCAGCCTCTAAAGAAAAGCCAGAAGTTCGTCAAAGAAATGCACATCGCTCACCACAATGACATAATTAAAAAGTTTGTCCTATACAGGTAGTCCCCGATTTACGAGCGCTCTGATCTGCGAGGTTCCAGACTTACGAGCTGCGAATTTTTGGAAAAAACGAAAAAAATACTGAGTTTTCATGTGTTTTTTCACCACAGTTAGTTAGCTAAGCATATGGACACACGTTTCCGATCATTTTTATGCACTCATAAGCAGTTTTTGGATGAAAATAGAGTGTTTGTAGTCGCGCTAGCGAAAACCGTTCCAATTTACGAGCGAAATTCCGGATTTACGAGAGAAATGGCGGCCGTTCCAAATTACGAGATTTCCGGTTTACGAGCGCCTCGTTGTAACGGATCTCGCTCGTAAATCGGGGACTACCTGTATATGGATAAATGACATTTTTGGGTAAAATTTTGAAAATAACGCACAAAATTTTAGTGTAGTCTGTGCAAGAGGACAACTCTCAGCTACTATTGCGCCAGACTTTAGTCTGATTTCTGTAAAAATGACTGACCTTCAGCTGTTTTTGTTTGCTATGGTTAATAATAGGACACCTCCGTAAGGTGTTGTACATTTTTTTAAATGTTCAATAATCTTCATCTGTCTTTCATTTATTAAATGTATCACTAAAGTCATGTTCCTAGATTTACTTCAAGGTTGGGGAGTTGTATTAAGATTTTTCACCTTGTTTTGTTTAAATTAGAACTAAAAGAGGACAGAAGTGATGCTCGGTCAATATTGGTAGTAGTTAAAGCTTCAGTATGTAGCTTTTTTTATGAACATATTTCTTCACTCTGTCACTACCTCCTGACAGACTGATGTTAGCCAGGTAATCTCTGAAAAAAAAAAAAAAAATATTGTCCCCTTGCTTCTCCAGGTGGTAAATAAGCATTTCTAAAAAGAAAAGGTGACCCGCCATTTTCCAGCCAATAAAAACAGAGTTTGTAACCAGCCAATAAAAACAGAGCTTGAATTTGAATCAGCCAATAAAAACAGAGCTTGAATTTGAAATTCAACAGACCACAAGGGGGCAGAGCCACATATGGCTCTGAGGGGGAGGGATCAGAATGCTTTGCCTGTTGAAAATATTTCTAAGTGCTGCAGTTCTACAGAAACTGCATACTGAACCTTTAAGTAGTTGGTAACTTTCTTTAGCAGCTGTTTTTTGTCTGTAATTGAATCTGTTGTCCCTGACCAGAGTGTGAGCTCATAAAAAGTAGTGGTTTTGCTTGAGTAGGGTCAGATGTCTTCCTGTTTACTCAGTGTTTTTGTCAGTTGGAGGTGGGAGTTTCTGTGCCTCCATGTTTTAATAAAAAGGGGCAACAGGAGGCTGTAATTAGGCAGCGTGGCCCACTGGGCCCTGCGCTGACAGCCCCGTTCCAGCTGAATGCTAAAAGTAGAATGACCCAAAATAACTTAAACACACAACTCACACGCACAACGTGAGGGATGACTCTGTCAGAGCTTAAAGAGTTGTGTTTTGTACTGTTGTTTTTACGTTTCTTTGAAAAGGTGATTTGGGAAAAGTACAAGAACTACTTTTTTGTGTGTATAAACAAAGAGATTGAGACTTTTCTTTTTACACATCGGTTTAGCTTTTATATAAAGTTGTTGGTCGCACATTTCTTTCATTGTGTGGATGTTTCAGCAGCTCTGCTGCACTGTTTTAATGTCCTGTCCTGTATCCAGGACAGGGTGTTGTCTGGGGTCCTCACTCAGACACAGTGTGTGGTAATGATGCAGTTGTTCACAGGAAAAGCCCTCATGACTCATGAACATATACAATCTGATCTGTCACACTGGTAAATTGAGCCAGTGAGCTCAGCACCCACACATCTATGTACCGAGGCGGCGTCACCACGGCCCGGGTGCTCTGATCTCATTCATCTTTCTCTGGATTTTAGCAATTGTAGGGCTTCAGTCCTAACTCCTAAAAGTCCATTACTGGACCAAATCAAAACATTAGATGTTACATTGTGTGTCTGAGTCTTTCTCTAAACAAACCATGTGAAAACTAAAAGTTTGATCCCGTCTGGAGCCTTTCAATCAACTCAAGACTCACTTGCTTGGAGACCAAAAAATGTGCCTGGTTAAATAAAAGTTAATTAAAAATCAATCAACCAGATGTGTTGGAGCAGAGAAACATTTAAAGACCAGGATTGGACATGACGGTGCAAAACTATTCATTGCCGTGCACATTATTTCTTTGCCCACATCGTACCTGCTTTGTACCCACAGCTACCCTCATGTTTATATTCAGTCTACATGAGTGCATCTTGGAAATAAAGACAGATTAGGACCAGTAATTTAACTATTATTATTTCATCTTTGTGATTTTTACATCTGAATAATATTAATATTACTAATTGGCTTTTATGTGAATGTTTCTGTTCAGTGCCCTGAGATGACTTTGTGAATTTATATAAATAAACTGGATTGAGTTGAATACCTGGGTCTTAAATAAAGTTTATGTGCAGCTGGAGCACTTTAGACTTTAAATAAACTACTCTGCATTTACTGTGACAGAAAAATAGTTGTAAATGTAAAGCAGCCAGCTGGACTGAGACCAGTAAACTAAGAGAACCTCCTGCAAATGTTTCTCAGATCGCTGAGTAATCATCGAGCAAGATGCAGCCCGGTGAGATACTACTTTCAGAAAAACCTTTATTAATGCTTTTAATGGCCACTAAAACAGAACAGATTCACAACAGCTGGACTGAAATGTGCATTTGACAGGTTATCAGTTTTGTTTACATAAATTGTGTGTTTATGATGCATCCAGAAAGTGTCACTGCGCTTCACTTTTTCCACATTTTGTTAAGTTACAGCCTTATTCCAAATTGTATAAAATTAATCTCTTTCCTCAAAATTCTACAATTCTCCCAAATAACAATGTGAAAAAAGATGTTTTAAGGTTTTTGCAAATTTATTAAAAATGGAAAACTTAATTTACAAAAGTATCCACAGCCTTTGCCATGAAGCTCAAATAGAGCTCAGATGTTTTCTGTTTACTCTGATCATCCTTGAGATGTTTCTACAATTTAAACAGAGTCCACTTGTGGTCAATTCAGTTGATTGGACTTGATTTGGAAAGGCACCTGTCTATAGAAGGTTCCACAGTTAGTGCATGTCAAAGCACAAACACCAAGTATGAAGTCAAAGGAATTATCTGTAGACCTCTGAGACAGGATTGTGTTGATGTAAAAAATCTGGGGAAGGATACAGAAATATTTCTGCTGCTTTGAAGATCCCAATGAGTACTGTACAGTGACCTCCATCTTTTGTAAATGGAAGACGTTTGGAACCACCAGGACCCTTCGTAGAACTGGCTGGCCATCTAAACTTAGCGATCAGGGGAGAAGAACATTAGTCAGGGAGGTGACCAAGAACCTGATGGTCACTCTGTCAAAGCTTCAGCGTTCCTCTGTGGAGAGAGGAGAACCATCCAGAAGGACAACCATCTCTGCAGCAATCCACCAATCAGGCCTGTATAGCAGAGTGGCCTGATAAAAGCCACTCCATAGTAAAAGGCACATGGCAGCTCATCTGGAGTTTAAAGACACCTGAAGGACTCTCAGACCAAGAGAAACTAATTCTCTGGTCTGATGAGACAAAGATTAAACTCTTTGGTGTGAATGCCAGGTGTCATGTTTGGAGGAAACCAGGCACTGCTCCTCACCAGGCCAACACCATCCCTACAGTGAAGCATGGTGGTGGCAGCATCCTGCTATGGGGATGTTTTCCAGCAGCAGGAACTGGCAGACTACAGTAGTCAGGATGGAGGAAAATATGAATGCAGCAACGCACAGAGACCTCCTGGATGAAAACCTGCTCCAGAACGCTCTTGACCTCAGACTGGGGTGATGGTCCATTTCTCAGCAGGACAACGACCCAAAGCACACGGCCAAGATCTCAAAGGAGTGGCTTCAGGACCCCCTGTGAAGGTCCTGGAGGGGCCAAGCCAGACAGTCCAGACTTGAATCTGATTGAACATCTCTGGAGATATCTGAAAATGACTGTGCAGACGTCTCCCATCCAACCTGATGGAGCTTGAGAAGTACTGCAAAGAAGAATGGGACAAGCTGCCTGAAGATGGGTGTTCTCAGTTTGAAGCGTCATATTCAATAAGACTGGAGGCTGTGATTGATGCCAAATGAGGATCAACAAATTATTGAGCAAAGACTGTGAATGCTTACATGAATGTGATTTCTTAATTTTTTTTATTTTGAATAAATTTGTAAAAATCTCAATCTTTTTTTTCACACTGTCATAATGGAGTATCATGTGTAGAGTTTTGAGGAAAGCGATTAATTTAATATAAATTTGGAATAAGGCTGCAACAAAATGTGGAAAAAGTGAAGCGCTGTGAATACTTCCTGGATGCACTGTTTGTGCTCAGCACCCGCGTTGTTTTAAAAGTTTTATAAATGAGGGTTAAAACGGTCCAAATGTCCACAGAAACAAACTCAGGCTCTCCAAGTGTGAACTTTTGTGTTTTTGTGTTTCTCCAGGCCAGAATAGCGTTTCTGCAGGGGGAGCGGAAAGGCCAGGAGAACCTGAAGAACGACCTGGTTAGAAGAATTAAAATGTTAGAATACGCTTTAAAGCAGGAAAGGTAAGAAACTGAAAATCAGCTGCTCGTAACCAAATGACCGGTTCTGCTTTGTTCTTTGTGCTGGCTCAGATATATTCACTAATATTTGGTTTAAAGTCTCAGTGAGTCCACCTCAGGGAGTTTTGTACCATGAACAAGTCTTGGTGGTTTCTGGGTCGGTCCTGAAAAATCCTAAACCATTTCCTTCCATCTGAGGGGTCAGATGAGCCTAACTGTGCTGTCAAACTGATCCTCTTCATGTTGACAAAGAGAAACCACCTTGATCAGGTCTTTTCAAACCAAGATCACTTATACCAGATTTAGGGGATATTGTGGATATGTTTGAGCCTATAGGTTTATTTTTATTCATTAAAATCTTCAAATAAAGATGACATCCATGTCCAACATGAGGGTTTTTGACACATAAATGTCATAAATTAAAAATTTTCTCTCCTGTTGGATGTTTCTTGCTAAATATTTCTTCATTTCTATCTTGTCTGCAACCACATTTTCTTGTTTAAGTCTGTTAATGTATTAAATATGAAATGCTTTTGAATTATTTTGTGTTTTCAGAGCGAAATATCACAAGTTAAAATATGGGACAGAGTTAAACCAAGGAGACATGAGGATGCCGAGCTTCGAGTCCGGTAAGTTAAACGGCTGCTTCGGTTTAGTCTTCAGCTGGTGGGGCTTTAACTTTATCTCAGCGTATTCGTTTTATTTTTTTAGACACCAAAGAGTCGGCGGTCTCTGCTGTTCCTGCCAACAGTCAGCTGATGTGGAAACAAGGGCGACAGCTCCTCCGACAGTGAGATTATTTTTACATTACCAACCAGAAAACTGGATTTTAACTGGAAAATTACATTTTGCTGTGAAAATGCAAGATAAGAGCTGAAGAAACTGAAACTGAGGTCTCAAAACTAAATGAAGCCGAGCACTAGCTAAAAGCTAAAATGAGCCAAAGGCTGGCTAAAAGTTCAACAGAGCAAAACTGATGGCTAAGAAAAGCAAAAGGCTAGCTAAAAGAAGATAATGGCTTGCTTAAACATATTTACCGGTACCTGTTTTTTCCTTTTGCTCTGTTAAACTTTTAAAGTGTAAAATTGTACAAACGTCCCAGCACCCATCTCCTGAATGAGCTGAATTTATGATTGTCTACTATAGAAAGTCTGCAGAAGTAGTTGGATTAAAAACAAAACTGGAAATGCTGAGTCAGGACGCAGTTTGTTTAAATAGCTCTTTGATGAGGTCATTAAATTATGTGGCATACGTTGACTCTGACGTCATTTTATATATATTTTTTAAAGGTACCTACAGGAAGTGGGCTACACGGACACAATCCTGGATGTTCGGACTCAAAGGGTTCGTTCTCTGCTCGGCCTGTCGGGTTCAGAGCAGAACGGATCTGTTGAGAACAAGAACCTGCAGCACCTGATTAATGGGACAGAGCGATGCAAAGACCCCAAGAGGTACACACAGCTGCGCTTTTGGGACTTTTCTTGACCACAGCTGAGTAGAAGTCAACGTTCTATTGGCCTAACAAATACTTTGTTATTGTTGTTGGACCAAACTGATTAAAAATCTTTTAAACCACCAAACAGCCGTGAATCTTTATCCTGAAAAGGTTGAGTTGAAAGTATTGAAACATGTTTTGTTCACAAACTTTGTGTATTCAGATGTACAGATTGTTTGACCACAGCTCTGGTTGTGTTCAGGATTTCCAACGACAATCTGGAGACGTTCAACTTCCTGGAAAACGCAGAGGACAGCGATGAAGATGATGACGAGGAGGGAGACTTGATGGATGACATCACCACCGACAAACACCACAGAGCTAAAAAACACAAAGCGAACGTAAGCTAGGACCCCCTCCTCTTCCCGATGCTCAGTTTTCTGTTTCTTGTAATGAATTTTCTCCTCGATCAGGTCGGGAACGAAGGCTTAGCATCGGAGGATGATGCCGACACAGAGGAAGCTCTAAAGGAGTTTGACTTCTTGGTGACGGCAGAAGATGGAGAGGGTGCGGGTGAAGCTCGCAGCTCTGGAGACGGGACGGAGTGGGGTGAGATGCCTAACAATTCTGTCACCGCTGAAACTTTTCAGATAGCTGGGATGGAGCAGATGTTTAAAAAGGTTTCTCTCTGCAGCAGAGCCTCTTCCATTTTCCACTGGAAGGGGGAAGCCCTTCCTATTAAGCGGGTCGGACGATGTTTTGGAAAGCGTCCTGGGTTTGGGTGACCTCGCCGACCTCACCGTCACGAACGACGAGGCGGACTTTGGCTACGATGTGAGAAAACTAGCAGACAAACCTGCTCTGACAGAATTCCAGATGAACGTAATCACGCCGTCCTGTTGCTTCCTCAGCTGTCGTCCAGTAAGGAGTCCACTTTCAGGAAGACGTGGAACCCAAAGTACACGTTACGGAGCCACTTCGACGGCGTCCGAGCGTTGGCGTTCCACCCAGTCGAGCCTTGTCTGGTCACGGTGTCTGAAGATCACACCCTCAAACTGTGGAACCTCACTAAGACTGTCCCAGCTAAGAAGTACGTTAAGTTGAGCTTTATTTTTAAATCTCTAGTTTTATCATTACAGAAGCCACACATTTATTTAAAGCTCCACTGACATGTTCTTTTAACTTTTCAAAAAATGGCACAACATATATAAATATTAAGATAGACCTCTGACCGTTTTTGCTAAAATAATGTTAAATGAATGACAATTTCTCTCAAAATAGTTTAAAATTAGCGCCGTTTTTTTAGACCGTAAATCCGGATCTTCCGGTCACGTGTCAGCATTCCTGTTTGTGACGTCACGTCCGATACTGAACTCTGCTCAAACGACAAAAATATAGACGCATCCGTCGAATTTAGCCATTTAAAACTACATTATAGCGAAGCCAAATCGCTATAATGTAGTTTTAAATGGCTAAATTCGACGGATGCGTCTATATTTTTGTCGTTTGAGCAGAGTTCAGTATCGGACGTGACGTCACAAACAGGAATGCTGACACGTGACCGGAAGATCCGGATTTACGGTCTAAAAAAACGGCGCTAATTTTAAACTATTTTGAGAGAAATTGTCATTCATTTAACATTATTTTAGCAAAAACGGTCAGAGGTCTATCTTAATATTTATATATGTTGTGCCATTTTTTGAAAAGTTAAAAGAACATGTCAGTGGAGCTTTAAAGTTGTGGTTGTACTTGAATCCTTATTGTGTAAATCCTGAATCAACTTTTTTTTTCGTCCTTTTTTTGGCACCGAACTCCTTCCTCCTACTTGCTGTGCATGTGCTATTTTAACAGTTTTCATATCAAAATGTTCATGAGAAGATGGGCGCTGTAATTTTTATTTAGTTACTTTTGTAACAAAATTATTCAAAACATTTTTTTATTTGCAAACTGCTGCAAACTCTTTTTGTTAATGCTAATTTTGTTATGGATAGTTGTGCTACTGCTAGCATTACTGTTGTTAAAGTTAATTCTGTAATGCTAATCGTACTACTACTACTGCAACCTAAATTAAGGCTAAAACTACTGTAATGCTAGTTCTATTAATTCTAATATTAATTTTTACTACTGTTGTTGCTAATATTGCAAATGGTTATTCTACCAATGCTGATTTTAGTCCAATACACGCTAATTATTCCACTGCTACTTGTACTATCGCTAGACTATACTACTAATGCTAGTCTTGCTAATATTTTTTGTACTACCGGTACTGTTAATGCAGATATTGCTAATGCTAATTCTAACACTTATATTTGGTAAAAGCTAATACTTTTGCCACCATTATTAACTTTATTGCTAGACTGTTATTCTTAATGCTACTTATGCTAATGTTCTTCTATTGTTAATGCTAATATTGTATGCTAATTCTACCATTGCTGTTTTTAAACACTTAAGCTAAATCTGCTCCTGCGACTTGTACTATCGCTAGGCTATTACTTTTAAAGCTAGTCTTGTTAATGTTTTTCTAGTACTGTTGAAGCTAATTTTGTGAGTGCTAATTGAACCATTGCTGGTTTTTAGGTTAAGCAAATGCTAATTGCACCACTGTAACTTGTCAGAGTCAGAGTCTTTATTGTCATTTGCACTGCATGTGGTACATGTGATGAAATGAGATTATGTACACGGGGTCCCAGTTACATCCAACAACAAATGCAAGAGAAAAACAGTAATAACATCTAGAATTAACTAAGAGAAACATCAACTAGTAATACACTAAGCCCTAATGTAGTGGAAAAACATCATTATAAACAGCAGCACGAACATGAGTCTGTATGAGCAGATGGTCACAGATGAACACAGCAACAAGAAAACAGATCAGCATCAGCATGATGTGATATTTTGCAGTGTTTATTCTTATTATTTATTTATTCATGAGTCTAACAGCCTCAGGGTAGAAGCTGTTCCTCAGTCTAGTGGTTCTACATTTGATGCTCCTCAACCTCCGTCCTGAGGGGAGTGGGGCAAAGAGTGAGTGTGCTGGGTGAGTGAGGTCTTTCATGATGCAGGTGGCTCTTTTCCTGCATCTGGAGGTGTAAATGTCTGTGATGGTGGGGAGACTGACTCCGACAGACCTCTGTGCAGCCTTCACCACTCTCTGTAGAGCTTTCCTCTCTGCAACTGTGCAGCCTCCATGCCACACGTTGATGCTGGAGCACAGGATGCTCTCCACTGCACACCTGTAATGTTGCTAATGCTAATCCTACTAATGACTCATTTTAGGTCAAAGTTAATGTTTTGTTAAATTTTACCTGGCATTTTGCTACTTTTATTATTTGGGTAGCTTTTTGCTACTTAGTTTTTATTTTTTATTTTATTTTTTTAAAGATTGTGTTTATTAGGTATTTTGACCTTTTATACTGAAAAAAAACAAACAAAAAACAAAACAACAATAACGTAACAAAACTTATACAGCACTGATACAGAGATCAACACGAAACAGGAGGCATGTACATAAATTTACATTTTTTTTATTTTTAGAAATACAGGTAGTCCCCGAATTACGAGCGCTCTGATCTACGAGGTTCCAGACTTACGAGCTGGCGAATTTTTGGAAAAAACGCAAAAAATACTGAGTTTTCATGTGTTTTTTCACCACAGTTAGTTAGCTAAGCATATGGACACACGTTTCCGATCATTTTTATGCACTCATAAGCAGTTTTTGGATGAAAATAGAGTGTTTGTAGTCGCGCTAGCGAAAACCGTTCCAATTTACGAGCGAATTTCCGGATTTACGAGAGACATGGCGGCCGTTCCAAATTACGAGATTTCCGGTTTACGAGCGCCTCGTTGTAACGGATCTCGCTCGTAAATCGGGGACTACCTGTAGCTAGTTTATACATAAACTTAAACATATACCCAGTACTGTACATAATTCGGGTTTACATTACTGGTCTTTTAATTTTGACGTATTCAAGCACCCGTTCCCATCTTTTTTTTTTCTACTTACAGATTTTAATTAGAGTTTTTACTATTTTTAGCTTTTGACAAGGTTTTTGCTTTCTTTCTTTTCTTTCTTTTTTTTGCTAGCATTCCGCTCCTTTTTAGATTGTTTTGCCCAATTTAGCCAGTTTTACTACCTTTTAGCAAAACAATTTTTGTTGCTTAATTTCAGCTACTCAAACACTTTTCAGCAAAGTCATTCAGATCTCAGTGCTTGTGTTGAGTCTTTGCAGAAAATGTGATTTCTGTAGTTTGCATCTTGTTTTTTGAATTCAATATTTTCGGTTTTCATCTGAATTAACAGGACACTGATTGGTGGCTTCTTGTGCTGTTGAAACATCAGTAACAGATTAGGAGAATCTGTTTTTCCAGGTGAAAATGTGCTGAATATCACCTGTTTTCTGTTCTTACTGTTTTTCAGAAGTGCCTCTTTTGATGTGGAACCGATCTACACATTCAGGGGTCACTGGTACGTATAAAACTTGGAATCAAACAGAATTTACCTTGCTTGTTCTGTTTGAGGGCTGCAGTATTTGAGTTTATATTTCTAAAAAACACAGAACTTACTTTAAATCATAATTAGTTGGAGTATTGATGAGTAATTCTGAAAGGTTTTTACTGTGATTTTAGTTTTAGACAAATGTTGGACAGGCTGAGGCTTCCATTTACATCAAAATAAAGATCAGTATAGAACTGTTTCTGATCTGACATTTCTCTGCAGCGGTCCAGTCTTGTCGTTGGCGATGACCTCCAGTGGTGAGCAGTGTTTCAGCGGCGGCATCGACTCCACCATCCAGTGGTGGAACATCCCAAGCTCCAACGTGGACCCCTATGACACTTACGGTATTTACTTTAGTAAACGAAATGTCTGAAAAGTTTTATTTATTTATTTATTTTTACTTAAATGCATTACAGTAGTCACATTCTCAAGAAGGTTTGCCATGGATTTTATTAAACACATTTTATTTAAATTTGCAGCTTTCAGTTACTTGATGGTGTTGTGAACCTGTAGTTTCAGGAGTCCTGCTATGCTGAGTTTAAATGTTGGCGTTCAAGTAGTTTAATGTGTTTTGCACAGATCTTCAGTAAAAGCTCACCTTTTGTTCACCTGACTTTAATTTAAAACACTTTACAGATCACACAAACGGCAAACGAAGTCGTCTTCTCTCGGTAAACAAACATCAATGTGGACGTTATTTCACCAACTAGGTCTTAGTGAAGGTGTGTTCACTGACTCGGAACAACGGCACATTTGTCAAATGCTGCCAGACAATGGTGCTGTGAACCAAAATAATATTAACTTAGGATTTTCAGATCAGCGTCTGTGTTAAGCGGCTCGTGTTGAAGTCTTAGCGGTCCTGGTTCTGGTCACCAGAACCTCCTGACAAACATGATCTGTTGGGCTAAAGAATCTGTCCTGTTTAATAAAATAAACCCCTCTGCTCGTTTTTCTCTTGTGTTGTTCAGACTCAAGCGTCCTGGCGGGTTCGTGGGCGGGGCATACGGACGCCGTGTGGGGATTGGCTTACAGCGGCATCAAGAACCGCCTCCTGTCCTGCTCCGCTGACGGAACGGTGAAACTGTGGAACCCGATGGAGAAAGAACCCTGCATCAGCACTTTCAACACAAACGAGGGTGAGGATGGGGAGCGGAGCGCCGAAGCCAGTTTGGAAGTGGGTCAGCTTCAGAACCCATAAAGAACACGTTTATTTTCCCCTTCAGATTCACAATCATGTCACTGTATTCACACCACCACTTGTTTTTTATTTTACTTTTTGTGTGTTTTTTTTTAAATTATTATAAATTTGTGAGTTTTCCCCAGAAACGTACCACTTGCATCTTACAGAACAGCTACACGTCCTTTTTGTGAATTTGCTTTAGCGACGTGAATAAGCGGTGAAAGATGGAGCTGGATAAACAAGACTTTTATTTTTATTTTAGAAAATGTATAATTCACCAATCTTGAGTTTTTTTTCTGGAGATTTATTTCAGTTTGACCAAAGTCGGCATCAGTTTTCTTTCTGTAGCACATAAATAACAAAAGCTGACCACGTTTTTACAACTCTGTCAAACAAAAAGGTAAGACTAAAGCTAAAATAATATCCAGACATGCACCAGCTCCGACTGGACCTCAGGACCGACTGGATCAAACGCCACAGACAAAAAAGACTTTTTAAACCTCGACAGTCTCAGCAGTCTGAATATGAAGACGCAAACTTTTCCACAGATTTAAAGCAACAACTGCGAAAGCTCGATCATTTTATTTTGAATTATAAAAATTTAAATTAAAATACATTTTCATATCAGAACTTTCAAATACTACATTTGTCTCAGTAGAATACAAAATAATTACTGTCCATTGTCGCCAGAGTATAATAAGAGTTGTGATTCTTCAACTGGTTTTGGCGTCATGCAGGATAAAATACACAGATGTATTGTTGTATTTGTACACAAACATATCTGCATAAATATATGTACCATACATATATTAACATTAACTCACATTTTTCTTCATATAAATACTCTTTAAACATATTTAGCTTGTATTATTTTTTAAATAGAAAATGTTTGGACCTTCTTTAATCCTGGAAGTTTTCATGTTCTGACAAATTTCTGATTTTTACTCACGCAATCCTAATTTCACTCATAAATTCATATAACTGTGACGAATTAAAAAAAATATTCCCTTGCTAATTTAAATGAATTTATTTTTACTTCACGTGTCCTGCAGAGCACGGCGTCCCCACGTCGGTGGATTTTAACGGCTGTGACCCAGCCCACATGGTGGTGTCCTTCAACACCGGAGACGTGGTGGTCTACGACCTGGAGACCTCCCAGATTGCCCTGGTGCTGAGGGGACAAGGCGACAGCAGTAAGAACTCAAACACAGATCTGAAGCGTTCACACTGATGACCTGACCGTGTTTCAGTGCGTGACTCGGTCGTTTTCTGTTCTTCTCGCTCAGCGGTCCCGTGTTTGAATCATATCAACAAAGTGGTGAGTCATCCCACCCTGCCCGTCACCATCACTGCTCACGAGGATCGGCAAATCAAATTCTTCGACAACAAGTCCGGTCAGTGGGGGGGCTGGGTGCGTTCATCACTTTACTGGTTCTGACCCACCGTTTCAAGCGTTTCTTCCTCCTCCTGCAGGTAAAGTGATCCACGCCATGGTGGCTCACCTGGACGCAGTAACCAGTCTGGCTGTAGATCCAAACGGCATCTACCTGATTTCTGGCAGTAAGTCTCATGTCTTTAAAATGATCGTAGATTTATTTTTTTAACAAAAGAAGGGCAAAAACAGTTTTGTTTGCTGCAGTGCATTCTGGGAAAACATCTGTCCTCTGGTCTGGTTCTGGTCCAGAGGTCTTCTGGCTCCTTCAGATGAAACTTTTCAAATCCAAGTCGTGCTGCCATGTTATTTTTAGAAAGAAGAGTTGTAACCTTTGACCTGCTGACTGAGGCCTTTAGAATCTCAGTGCTCACTGCACAGTCTGACCTTCAGGGTGAATCTGCTGTGAAGACTGTCAGCTGTCTGAAAGGTTTTCTCCTTGTGAATAATCTCTCTGTAGAACGATGGACTTAAAGTGACCTTTGACCCTTCACAGACCGATGAGCAGCAACAGCTGCCTCTGTGAGGTCATTGCTGATGTCTTTCCACATTGACATTTTTAACCCCCACCTGTATGGTCCAGATCAGAGGTGGTTCTGGTGTGGGTTAATCTGTGTTGACCTCTGAGCTCCTGTGGCAGCACTGGAACCAGTTTGCTTTTGTTTATTAAATAAAGTCACGGAGGAATCCGTTGTGTGTTTTTGTTCACTTGAGGTCAGATGAACTCAGAACCTGGTAAAGACCGGATCAGTTTTCTTTAAGCCCTGAAGGAGGGGTTGGGGGGGGCGGGACTTCCTTTGGGTCGCTGACGTTCTCCTCGTCTTCCTCCTCAGGTCACGACTGCTCTCTGCGCCTGTGGAACCTGGACAGTAAGACGTGCGTCCAGGAGATAACGGCTCATCGTAAGAAGAGCGAGGAGGCCATCTACGACGTGGCCTTCCACCCCTCCAAGGCGTACATCGCCTCAGCTGGGGCCGACGCCCTCGCCCGGGTCTACGTGTAGAGGAGGAGGGAAAGGAAGCAGACGACTGCAGGCCGAGAGACGGAGCTGCAGATCGGGCCGGTCCGGTCACACGCAGGCAGGACTCTGGTCTGTCCAGGTTCAACACAAACGACTGGAGGGGGCGGAGTCTGTCAGAAGACTGAAAACACGTGAGCGGGCGGTGCACGTTCCTGACTGAAGCTGCAGCTGTGAAGGCAGTCTGCACTGGCCAAACTTTAGTTCGCCTCCCACCGCGTCCGATTCAACGTTAGTGCAATCTCCTGATCCAGACGAGAGAATTCACGCCGCTTAAAGAAAAACTCCCCCGAGATCTTTTTCCGTTGACGCACGTTTCACTACAGCTCACCTCGTTAATCATTTCAGACGTGCTGCTCGCTGCTTCAGTAGCCGCTTTTCACTACAACTTTTTTATCCAGCGCCAAGTTTAAAACTAAACGATGACTCTAAAAGGCAGACGCTCGTTGGACTACATGTTTTTACACCAGTCGAGGCGTTTCGCTCGATGCATGTTTTCATCAGTAATTTACTGTGTTCTGTTGGAAAAGGCTGCTGCTCTCAGGTTTACACAGTTCAAGTGAAAACTGGGTTTCTGCAGCTGAACGAGCAGTTTCTAGTGCGTCTGTTTGTTTGTTTTTCAATGCTGGCTGTAAAGACCGAGTCCAAATGGGTCAGTTTGAACATCTTTGTTCTTTCTTTCTACAGAAATAAGTTCAGAAAGTTAAACAAGCACATCGCCCGCCGCCTTCGGTGCCAAAGTTTTAAATAAATATCTCACATGAGCCTTTAGCGCTCAGAGGACGGGTGTAGGTGGCTCTCAGCTACTACCGCCCCAAATTCTAGCTCAATATCTGTAAAAATGACTGAATTTCAGCCTTTTAAAAAAAACTTTTGCATTTTCCAATGTTGATTAAGTTGTGGCGGCCATCTTGAATCAAGTTGTCTACAGTTGTAGACACATTCAGTGATTCTGGATGAGATATTTTGCTAACAATCACAGGAACACGTGATTACATGAGCGCCTGTCTGTCCAGGTGATGATTAAAACCAGTGAGGTTGAAGCTGGCAGAACTCGCTCGTTGTTTTTATCTCTTCAAAACGACATTCATTCAGACTTTAGGTTTTAAAACGTTTAACCGAGTCTTGATTTGACTTTAGCTGAGTTTAAATTCACTCCATGGACTGAAAAGGAACAGTTCAACCATTTTAAAGTGGAGTCCTGTGTCACCTCTTGTGGATGGCTCTTTGAACACCTCAGCTCGGAGAAATGGGTTCATTCTGACCATACTGATGAGCTAACGGCTAATCTGAACGCAGCCGAGACCAAAGTGGGTCGCTCTGGTGTTAAATAAAAACCTCCCGCTTTTAACACTTATAGCAATTTATGCTGACTTTATTGCATCACCCTCCTTTCCTCACAGTTTTCATCCTTGAACTCAACGTTTACAGCAGCTAGCTGTAGCACCTTTCATAAAAGCTCTGCTAAATAAACTGTATAACAAAATCTGAGGTGTAAAACGTTAAATCATAGTTTTTGTACAAACTTTGGTGAAGTTGTGACGCTTCAGCAGCCTCAGTGGTCTGAATCGACGACTGCTGCCTGAAAACAGCCCCAAAAGTCTTATATCGGTTCCTATGAACACTTGTTGCACTTCGTTATATCCTACATTACAATTATTTCAAGCAAAAGTGCTGCAGCTAGCTGCTGCTAGTTATGCTGGAAAACAACAGTGTTCTGGGAAACTTGACAGCGGTATTAAAGTTTGTAACACAAACACAAAAACAGTTGTGAACAATCAGTCCTGCCAGATTTAAACTGTTGAACTAAAAATCCATCTACAGCAGGTAAGATGGTCTTTACTTTTACACAAAACCCTACCTTAAATAGACTGTAATTGTGTTTTTACAGGGTTTAATATTGATTAAGCAACTAAACCAGTTTAGCAGAAATACTCGGGCATGGATACATCTATTGGGACCCTTTCGCAACAACAACATAAATAAAATGAGCCAGAAAGCTCCAGTTTTGTCCCGTCAGTCCCAGAATCCTTGGTTCTCGTATTTTAGTGACCTCATCTCTGGTTCATTTTGAGCGGTTGTCTCCAGCTCCATTAACCTTTTACTGTTTATTAATCTTGTCAGCTGTGTTCAGAGGAACATGACGCTGTTTCAGCTTTAAGCTGGACATCAGTGACCTTCTCTCTGCGCTCCTCTCGGAGCTCTTTGTTTTCTGAGCATCATGTTCAGAGTTGTGAACACAACCAAACCAAACTACTCTGCGGCTGTTCATTCCCTTTAAACAGTCTAAATCTAGCCGTGCTACTAAAACACGTCTTTGTAAAATAATCAACAAATTGTCCGTACTGACTGAAGCGTTCAGCTTTTGACCGAATCGCGTTTCACAGGAAGTGAAGCCTCGTTTCAATGAGCCGGAGGGGTTCAAACTAATTTATCCACATTTTG
This sequence comes from Garcialebias charrua, assembly GCA_038048925.1. Classification (NCBI taxonomy): domain Eukaryota; kingdom Metazoa; phylum Chordata; class Actinopteri; order Cyprinodontiformes; family Rivulidae; genus Garcialebias; species Garcialebias charrua. Next base: position 463 of record JBBPBX010058852.1, on the reverse strand, counting down.
TCTCTTTCGTCACACACAGAAAGTCTGGACTCGGCTCAGTCGCTTCACTCTGATTGAACTCAAATCTGTTTTTATCAAATGTATTTAGTTCAAAGTGCTTGTCATCAGAACCATGATCCATCCGAATGTTGTTAAACTCTAAAACCTGAGGGGGACTTTTCCTTTAACACCGTAGAAATTACCGTCTGGATTCAGCTGAATATCTGAGTTTTAACTCTTGTTATTTAAAAAAAAGTCAGATTCTGTGTTTCTGAGGAGATTTGAGCTGATTGGACGTTGGCCAATCAGAGCTCCTCGTTATGTAACGAGGGGAAGAGTCAGGCATTTATAGCTCTGCTTTAGTTTCTTATTTTTGTTTGTGTGGAATAAATCTAGTTTTTATAACCCGTTTTTATAAAAATCCTTCTTACCGGGAATGAGGAAGATCCTGGTGGATCTCGGTGGTTTCCATCACAACGCTCGC
>JBBPBX010058851.1:0-21964 GCA_038048925.1 Garcialebias charrua | reverse complement strand
ACTGATGCTGACATAAGCTGAACAATGGACAAGCTCACACGACCAGAGCAAGTAAAACAGCTGTCTGGAGTCACCCTTTCCAGCGACCAGTGTACGTGTCGGCCTGGCTTAGATCACAGGTTGAGTCGGACGTTGGCCTCAGTCTCAGGACCCAAACGTAATAGACATTGTTAATGATACACATAAGGGCAGGTAGGACATGCCCCTGCATGTCACATAATTATTAGGTTAATACTGATTTGTGAGCTCTGTTTGGCTGCTTCTCCCCGTTCCAGAAGGCTCTGAAACAAAATAACAAGGCTCTCATCCCGAGGCCTACAGCAAAACGAGTTTGTGAATATTTTCACAGGGAAAATTGGTGTCACCACAATTATTCATATTAGGTTTTAAAGGTTAAATATTTAATGGCATTTCTCCTCGAGGGGAGGCAATTGCAGGAGTCTGGTGGGGTACAACGAGATCAATAAATTAGGAACATGTTTTCAAAGGTGAGGAGAGCTCAGGAACGAATACAGGAGGCGCAAGTGGTGCGGTGAGGACAGTGGTTTCCGTGGGCAGAAAAGCGGAGCATTGATAGTGCTGGTGTGGCAGAGGGCTTCAAACAGATCAGTGTTTTGACACGCTGGTAGGTCTGAAGCGGCAAGGAGAACACCGTCAGCGCAGAGGGCAAAGGCAGGGCTCTGTGTAGACTTTGGGTGCAGCACAAACTAAGCTCGTTCAGTGGACAAGAGAGGGTTTGGACAGCAAAGGGAAACTGACACAGGAAGCATACGTGAGAAATTGGAATACAGGCTTAACATTACCGACACACAGACACTTGATAAACATCAACAGTAAACTGTCAAGCTGATTGGAAAGCAAATCATCCGGATACATCAATTGGAACTAAAATGTGGTCACAACACCAGAAGGTAGTGGCGGCTCCTGAAGAGAGACACGGAAAACAGGACCATGGAGTTGGAGTGGGGCAGGATGGATTGTGAATTCATCCAGAAGATGGAAGAGAAGAAGATTTTGAGGAGCAGCAGGACTCGCGCAGGTGGGTGCACACCAGTTGAAGGGAAATGTCATCAGCTGGTGGCACACACACATTTAGATTCTCTGATCAGAACATTTGTGCACGAATGCGCCGTGCTTTCATTGCGTGGGCTCAACAGATGAGGAGGTCGCGTGAACAAGGAAAATTTCCGACCGTGATGACACCAGGTCATGAGATAATAATTGGTTGCACCAGACATGCTCGAACCGGTAAAAGATTTCAGAAATTTACTGGTTGGCGTTGCCGCACTCACCGGCTGACCAGAGGCATGAAAACAAAAACAAAACAAAACAGAAGATGACAAAACAGTCTTAAAATTTTTAATCAATTGTTACACTCCAAGACATTTTTTCCTGTAAAAATCAGATCGGATGATTGTACACATTTCAAAATGCAGATCTAGTGAATGTGGGAAATACTTTAGGCCTCAAACATGTTAGTACACTTTTGAAACAAAATTGGCAAAAAATCTGTGCACAGACTAAAATTAATTGACTTGGGGCTTGATCAAATGGCCATTAGGGCTGAGGACGTCTGTAAATAGGGGTTAAGGGCTGTTAAAATGTCACATATAATGTACTTTGTGAGACTAATAGTTGTTTGTCCAGCTTCCATCTCCAGATCTTTGGAACCATAACACCTGAGATTGCAAGGCCTGAACGAGGCCGGAAGGCCCACTGACACCCTGGGTGCTTCTCAGGGTCTCTAAGAGAGAGTCACCAAGTGGGCGAGCAAATCTGAGCTGTTGAAGCACACATCACAAGCAGCGCGCCAGAGATGGAGAGGCACAGCCAGAGTGGTCCGGAGGGAGAACCTCAAAGGTCATCACAACAGGTCGAGGCAGATCTGACGGAGCTACGAAGCTGAGAGCTCCGACTTTGCATCTGGAGGAGGGGTTCACACGTGGTGTGGGCCTGGCTGCATCTGGTTTCTGGAAAACCGTGCTCGAGAGAAGGCGTGAGCTTCTGTTTTCCCTGCACCACACTTCAGCATCTGTGGGAGTCATCTGTTCGTGAGGTGTTCTGGTTCGAGTGGGAAAAGAAGCTTTCTGAGAACACCTGTGTTCTCGCTAGGGGAAGTAAGTTCCCCCTGGTCCACGGCCTGTTTGCCTTATTGCCTTGAGAGGGAAGAGCCAGTTGCATGATTGCAGCTTAAAAAGGCAGAGCAACAGCAAGAGGAGCAGAAGAGGAGGGGGGGGGCTGCAATTCTCTTGGGTCGGGGCATTTTGCTTGACCAGTGGATCGGGGAAATTTGAACAAAGTACCAACTGGGTTATATTCACCAGCAATCTGCAGCCCAAGTAAAGGGGTGGTGGCGGTTCAACGCCTTCGTGGCCTCTGAAGAGTGCGGTTTTCAACAAAGATCTAACGAGAACAGGAATCAGCGTGTTACTTTAAAATCAGAAGAACTGGAACAGTGTTTTAAATTTTACAGGTGTTTGTGTTTTTGGCATTTTAAAATCATTGAGAATTTGGGCCAATCAGCGAAGATTTATACTTTAAACTTTAAATCTCACATTTTACAGATCACACATTTAAGATTAGAGGTTAGATTTCACTATTAGTGATAAATTACTGCTACATTTTATGCTCTATTACTATTTCTTATCTTAGAGTTGCTTTAGTCGTAAATGATTGGCTGCTACACTTTAAATTTTATCCATATTCAATTAACTTCCAATTTTCCTAAGATTAGAGGTGAACACATCAACACATAATTTTCTTTAACACTAGGACTACCAGAATATTCAGATGAGTACTACCCTTACCAAAGTCTGTCAAATTACAGATTGAGGAATTTGCATTCCATTAGGTGTGTGTGGCCCCCTGGGGCTGGAGTCTTTTGTGTGCTCAAAACATGCCCCCAGTAGCAAAAACAAAACATCTCCCCCATATTCCAACAACAGCATTCCTTCTGCAGGTTGAAAGTGCAGCTTTTTACAACACAGAGCAAACTTTTGGAGATGTTGATTCGTCAAAATACAAACTTGGTTTAAACTCAACAAATTATCATTAAATCTGGATAAAACTAATTACATGATACTCAGTAATTAAAAGAAAACTGTTGATGTTCCATTCAAAATTGAGGGTGTTGAGATTTTTAGAGTGAGTGAGGTGAACTTTTTGGGTGTTATCATTGATGACAAACTAGAGCTGCTGCCTCTAAGCCGGTTTATGAATGTGTGTAGCATTCAATATATGTGTAGCACTTTGAGATTTTCAGTAATGAAAAGTGCGTTATAATTGAATTAATTATTATTATTATTATAAGCGAGCAGGTCCCCGGTTCAAATCCTGGTCCGGGGGCCTTTCTGGGTGGAGTTTGCATGTTCTCTCCGTGCATGCGTGGGTTTTCTCCGGGTGCTCCGGTTTCCTCCCACAGTCCAAAAACATGCATGTTAGGCTGATTGTTAACTCTAAATTGACCCTAGGTGTGAGTGAGACAGGTCCCTCTTGTAAATGAGTCCCCGTGGCTCAACGAGTCCAGCCTGTATAAATAAAGGTTGAATGAATGAATGAACAAACTGATATGGAGAGAACACAAATTCTGTAAGAATAAAAATACTAAATCTATTACAGTACTGTACAAAGTCAGAGACCCATTGAATGATAAAGCTCTGTATTTGTTGTATAACACAATCATTTTTCCACACTCAAAAGTATGAATGTTTACATGAAAACTGGAGTGAAACAACTTTATTCAATTTTATTTCACTCAGCATGTAGCTTGCAGATAGGCAGATAGGCAGCCGTGGCATAGTGGTAATGGCACTCGTCCACCGATCGGAAGGTTGGAGGTTCGAATCCCGTTTCCCCACACCATGTGTCGTTGTGTCCCTGGGCAAGACACTTAACCCCGAGTTTCTCCCGGTAGGACTGGATGGCGCCTTGCATGGCAGTCTGCCGCTACCGGTGTATGAATGTGTGTATGAATGGTTGGATGGTTGGTATTGTAAAGCGCTTTGGGGCCCCTCATAGGGGGCTGGAAAGCGCTATATAAATAAGCTCCATTTACCATTTGTCCTTCGTCCAGGAAGGACAAAGATGCCTTCCTGACAAAACCGCTGTTCACCTAAAGCGCATGTGTCTCCGCGGAGAAACTTATGAACCGACACGGTCCATAGCAGGGTTTCCAGGCCGAAGGCCTGTAAGTCGATGTCCTCGTAAGTCGGGGACCACCTGTACAATCCCGCCGCCTTCAGATAAAAGTGGCCAACACAGGTAGTTCTCGACTTGCGGCGGCTTCAACACGGCGTTTCAGCTATACGAACCGGCGTAGAAATGGAACTCGTTCGTAAGTTGGGGATCACCTGTACAATCCCCCCTTCAGATAAAAGTGACCAATGCAATCCCGCCTTGACCGTGGAATAGGTGACAGGTGACAGGACTTGCAGTCTCCCCTAGCAACTTCATCTGCCATAGCAACTGATTCTGTAGTCTGTGATGTAAATGGCCTCATATACATACCAATGGACGTGATAATGCTAATTCAATCTGTCATTTTACAGTCTCCCATGGGAGCTATATGTAAAATATTTACAAGTACATATGTTTGGTTGTTTCACTCCAGTTTTCATGTAAACATTCATACTTTTGAGTGTGGAAAAATGATTGTGTTATACAACAAATACAGAGCTTTATCATTCAATGGGTCTCTGACTTTGTACAGTACTGTAATAGATTTAGTATTTTTATTCTTACAGAATTTGTGTTCTCTCCATATCAGTTTGTTCATTCATTCATTCAACCTTTATTTATACAGGCTGGACTCGTTGAGCCACGGGGACTCATTTACAAGAGGGACCTGTCTCACTCACACCTAGGGTCAATTTAGAGTTAACAATCAGCCTAACATGCATGTTTTTGGACTGTGGGAGGAAACCGGAGCACCCGGAGAAAACCCACGCATGCACGGAGAGAACATGCAAACTCCACCCAGAAAGGCCCCCGGACCAGGATTTGAACCGGGGACCTGCTCGCTTATAATAATAATAATAATTAATTCAATTATAACGCACTTTTCATTACTGAAAATCTCAAAGTGCTACACATATATTGAATGCTACACACATTCATAAACCGGCTTAGAGGCAGCAGCTCTAGTTTGTCATCAATGATAACACCCAAAAAGTTCACCTCACTCACTCTAAAAATCTCAACACCCTCAATTTTGAATGGAACATCAACAGTTTTCTTTTAATTACTGAGTATCATGTAATTAGTTTTATCCAGATTTAATGATAATTTGTTGAGTTTAAACCAAGTTTGTATTTTGACGAATCAACATCTCCAAAAGTTTGCTCTGTGTTGTAAAAAGCTGCACTTTCAACCTGCAGAAGGAATGCTGTTGTTGGAATATGGGGGAGATGTTTTGTTTTTGCTACTGGGGGCATGTTTTGAGCACACAAAAGACTCCAGCCCCAGGGGGCCACACACACCTAATGGAATGCAAATTCCTCAATCTGTCATTTTACAGTCTCCCATGGGAGCTATATGTAAAATATTTACAAGTACATATGTTTGGTAGTCCTAGTGTTAACACACAGGTCTGATTTTCAAGGGTTTAGAGTAACATTTTTCACTTTCAGTGTTAAAAGCAAATAAGTGTTAAGGGTTTTTGATCAATTTCTACATTCTGGTTTAAATTTCATTGGGAGAGTGATGTGTTCTTTATAAGACTGTATTTTCTTACAGGTACAAATCAGTGGTTCCTGTGTTTCAAGAAAAAAAAGTTTGTGGACTGTGCATGTGTTTGGGGTTTGGTATTTCAACGCTGATTTTATCATATGTGTCTTCCTTTTCAGGTCTGCTGATTTAACTGTAAAGGGGGTCAGTTTTCTTGTGTTTTCGTATTGTTTCATCACATTCAGGGTTCACAGGGTTGACACTGTGTTGTGTTTCTGGCGTGGATTCATCATGGCCGGTGGCTATCACAGATTATTTGTGATAGTGGGTGGGATCGCAGCAACTGTGGTCTCTATCATTTTGTTGTTGGAATATTTCTGTGTGATACCAGGTCGTCCGAGTTGCCATCCCGTACCCCATCAGAGGGACAAGAGAGATGCCCTCATGCAGGGGGCGTGGACACAGGTACCGGATGCTGATCATCTGGCGTTGAATTTCTCTGAAGTCTTTCAGAGGAACTCGGTACAGGTATGCTCAATTCGTGGCCAGAAGCAGCCACAAGTCCGAGTCCTATATCTGTACCCCACTTCCGGTTGCCGAATCACAACTGCCATTGCGTATTAAACCTCTTGACCGGTTGTTGTCATTCTGTGTTCTGCAGATTAGCTCCAGAGGATTCTTCTGGGAGCACCTGCAATGTCAGCCTAAATGGTGCAAATTGAGCACATTATCACAGCCGATGGTGTTAGCTCAATTTGTTGATTGGCCATCCAATGGACAGTTTCCTGTCTGTGTGCACCGCGTCCATCATCAGGACTCATAACAGGTGGTGGTGGGGTCACTCCCTGAGGAGAGGTGCCGAGCGGTGTACCACCCAGGTAGGGAATTCATGGGTGTGCCTGGCAGTAATGGCACATATCCGGTCGAGGCTCTGGCCTGGCTGTGTGGACATCAGGTGATTTTGACCTTGCCGGCAAACTGGACTGGGTGCTGTGCACCTGTTGCGGTTACAGAGGGGTCGTACCTGGTGTCTTTGAGTAACGGTTCTCATTATGTGGGATGGTCGAAGACTTCTGACATCAGTCAGCACAAGTCTTCTTGGGGCTCAGAGGTCCCAGTGGAATGGAAGCGTGGCTTCTTCCCGGGATCGAAAGTCGGGGACCACCTGTTGCGCGTGGAAGCTTTGGATTACCATTTTAGGATGTTCATTTATGAGTCGGTACAGGCGTTAGGGACCACCTCTGCAGAGCGGTGGGCCATGCGTGTTGTGTCTTTACATCATAGATTGCTGTTGGATTTGTTTAAGGCATCTGTTAATGGAGTGTGTGAGATAATTGATAAGCATACCTGCTGTACCTATATACCTGATGCGTCTGTTTCAGATCCACAGGTCAGGGTGACAGCGGCCCTGCGCCATCTGAGAGAGCTTCAGAAGCATCAGACGGAGGAGGCGCATACAGGGCTGTGGCATGCACTGTCTTGGTTCACGAGAGGGTCATGGCCTCAGGTGTTGGTCAAGCTCTTGGCCTTGCCACTAGCGATTCTGGTTCTGTTCTGCCTATTTATGGGGTGTGTGACACCTTGTGCACGGGCAAAGATCTCGAAGATGATTGCTTCCAGGGAGGTGGAGGATTTTGGGACGGCGTTTCCCTTGGTGCAGGCGGGGTGCAGGCCATCGCCTGCTGCGCAAACTCACCTGTATTTGGCAGAGAACAGATACCTATAGTGGCGAGGAGGTGTTTGGAAATGAAATGGAGAGGTGTTGCTTTTGTCTTAATCACAGTAATTCAATGATGATCTTGTTGTTCTAAGGTGTGTTTCGTGTTTTTATTTTGTTTTGAGGAGCAAGGATGGAGTCAGTTCGGGGTTAATCTGGATGGTTGATTTTGGGGTCAGATAGAGGCCAGACGCAGTTCGCTGCCGGATGAGGGGGCTCTCAGGTATTTGGCTGAGTCCAGATACCTGTAGAGTGGATGAGGAGTTAGGAGGTGGACTCCAGGTGGGGAGTTGGAGTTGAGGTGGTGATTATATTTATCCTCTTGCGATTTGGTAGATTAAATGTTGTAGTTTGTAGCTTGTGATTATTGTTTTGGTGTTTAGTTAATGATTGGTTTTGGAGTTAGATGGGGGTTGCGTTAGATTTAGTTGATTTTTTGTTTTTGGGTGATTTTATTTGGTGTGATGTATTTTTCGTGTGGTGTTGAGGTGGGGGTCCTCTTCGGGGGATCCGGCTGGTGGCGTGCAGGTTGTTTTGACCTATTAAAATAGGTCAAGAGAGGGGGTGAAGGAAAATACACACGTTTAGATGCTCTATATGTTAATCTCATTTGAAACTAATACACAACTGTTATATGATTAATACACAAGTGCTCTATAATCAGTATTCACAACTGTTTTACAAATGTTTAGGCAATTAAACAACATTATAATACACACTTTTAGATCCAGCAAAGAGAGGGTTAACATGCTCGGGAGAGATGCATTTTGCGCCTGCTCTGGTCGTCAAAGGCTTTAGGGGGGATGGGTAGGACACATAGGACTAATGCTGAGCACTTATAAAACAAACACACACACTTGGTCACCAATTAGTGTAACTGGACATTAATTACATTAATTTACATTAAAGATAATACACTAAACACATGGATCACAGCTGTTCTGAGACTTTCAAACATGTAGAACAAAAGAGCTGGCTTTTAGTAGACTTTTGCACCAGTCATAAATCTCCAAGGTCTTAAAACTGATAAACAGGAGAGCTCCAGGACTCCTTATCAGTGCTTTAAGCCAATCGGAGACCAGAGAAGCCCAAACTGCATCTTCATAGTCCCAAACATCTCAGATATCGGCAGCATTTCTTTGAGAACCTCGACGCGGCAGGTCTGTGTAAAATGCTCACATTTCTCTGTGCACAAAGAATTGTTTATTTATGTTGTACCTCTGTTAACCTGTAACCTGTGTTGATCCAAATAAATCTTTATCTTTTTTACAAGAGAGACTGGTCATTTGAACACAGTCGAATATCGCCTTCAATACCCATTTCTGAAGCCGTAGAAACGGTCAAAAAACGACTTCTACAAGACAAGGATTTGGACAAAAGGACCAACTTCACCCCAGACCAGATCTGCACCCTGCTGGATCTCTGCCTCTCCACCACTTATTTCAAGTTCAATGACAGTTTTTACAGACAGAAGCACAGCTGTGCCATGGGATCTCCAGTGTCACCCATTGTTGCCAACATCTACATGGAAAAAATGGAACAGAGAGTCCTAAACTCCTACGAGGGAACAACTCCAAGCCATTGGTTCCGATATGTGGATGATACCTGGGTCAAAATCCAAACTAAGGAAGTAGAACCGTTCACCAGACACATTAACTCGGTCGACAACAACATCAAGTTCACCAGAGAGGATGCAAACAAAGACAAGCTGCCTTTTTTTGGACTGTTTGGTTCAGATGGAAAGAGAGAAAAGCCTCAACATTAAAGTTTACAGAAAACCAACCCACATAGACCAGTATCTTCTGTTTGACTCTCACCATCCACTGGAACACAATTTCTCTGTCATCAGAACTTTACAGCATCGGGCCGAACACATCCCCACTAAGACAAAAAAGGAAGGAAAAGGAACAGAAACACATTGGAAAATCTCTCCAAACATGTGGATATCCTAACTGGGCCTTTGTCAAGTAAGCGAGGAAATCTACAAAACACACTAATAAACAGAAAAAGGAGAACAGACGAAAAAACATTGTCATCCCTTATGTTGCTGGAGTATCAGAGAATTTCCATCCATCCATCCATTTTCGTCCGCTTATCCGAGGTCGGGTCGCGGGCGTAGAGATCAGAGAATTTCAGAAGGATTTTCAACAAATACAACATCCCAGTTAATTTCAAACCCAGCAGGACTCTCAGACAGAGGCTGGTCCACCCTATGGACAAAACACCCATACACAAACAGAGTGGTGTAGTTTACACGGTCCAGTGCAGCGAGGACTGTCCAGACCTCTACATTGGGGAAACTAAACAGCCTATTCACAGACGAATGTCCCAACAAAGGAGAGCCACCTCCTCTGGACAAAACCCAGCTGTTCACCTCCAACTCACGGACAAGGGACACTCATTTGAGGACCAGAATGTGCACATTTTGGACCGAGAACACAGATGGTTTGAGAGGGGTGTGAAGGAAGAGGTATATATTAAGAGAGAAAAACATTCTCTTAACAGAGGAGGAGGTCTCAGATTCCAAGTTTCAAAAATGTAGAATGCAGCTTTAGGACTGATTCCCAGATGATTTTCACACTTGAAGGAAACAGAGGAGCCTCATCTGTGAATTAGACTAACAAAGACCTTAAGAAACCCCTATTGTTAAGGTGTGAGGTGTGATTTGTTAATCTACATAGGTATGTGTGTATCTTATCTCAGCCTTTAAAACCTGAACCCCACTCTCTGCTCTTTGAATTGAGAAAGCTCCTCAGCTGAAGAGCGAAACGTCTTCTGTTACAAATAAAGTCCAGTTGTTTCTGTATTAAACATTTTTTGATTTTATCATGTCCTGGATGAGTGAGAATCTTCACCAGCAACAACAGTTTGAACACGGACCCGAAACAAAAAGAGTTCCTGTAAAAAGAGGTATAGTTTCATCTCCTACCTACAGATGAGGAATTAATTCAATTCAGTTTATTTATTTATAGCACCAAGTCACAACAGAAGTCATCTCAGGGCACTGAACAGAATCATTAATATACATATATATGTATGAGTTGCTCCCGGTAGGTCTGGATAGCGCATTGCAAGGCAGGCTACCACTACCGGTGTATGAATGTCAGAATGAATGGATGGTTGGTATTGTAAAGCGCTTTGGGGCTCCTCACGGGGGGTTGGAAAGCGCTAGATAAATAAGCTCCATTTACCATTTACCATATAAAGTAAGTTAATAACATCATTAATCTGAGGAGCTGACTTATTTGAGTTGAATGAATAAGAATGTGGCTGAAAAATGTGAACTTGAAGATACCACCCAAAACTCTGTATGTGAGCTCATTTCACTTTGTTCACAAACAGCTGACGGAGGAAAACTGAAAGTTATGCACCATAACTCATGTTCCCTGAAGGAAGGGAACGAGGTGCAACATACTTGCTATGGGAATTGCGCCCCCGCGCGATTACCTGAAGGAATATACTCACGCCTTTACGGCTAGGGGCGTCACCGCCGCGCCAGAGGCCCCGCCCTCTGGGTACTTAAGCGGCTGCGCCCCTCCATCTTTCTCCAAAATTGCACTTCACCGAGCTTTCAGCATTGAAAGGGCCATATGTTGCACCTCGTTCCCTTCCTTCAGGGAACATGAGTTATGGTGCATAACTTTCAGTTCCCTTTCAGTTGGTCTCTCGGTGCAACATACTTGCTATGGGAACGTAATCCATTCACGCCCTTGAAATGCTCAGCAAAGTACAAGTGAGAACATCCGTCCTAAAGGACAGGCATCCCTCAGCTACCGTCTGCAGGGAATGCAGAAGGCACATGCTAAGAGGAAAAAATGCCAAATGGAAGAAACACCAACATGATGTTTCCATTAGGCATATATATGTATACACCAACTAGAGACAGCTTAAGCATGCTCCATCAGTGTAAAAACTTAACATCCCCTTATTCTCAATGGGACATACTGAGAAAACAGGAGGAAAAAATTGGACCCACCATGTCACAAGAAATTGGGTGACCGATGTAGAGGTAGAAACCCAAGCCAAACACAGGGTAACCTCACAAGTCCTTTTTACTGTGTTCTTTGTTTTGGGACAAAACAACCAAAGCCTTAGGCTCTCAGCCAGATCCCTTCAGAGGCCAGGCTGAAAGTTGCCACAACTCTGGACGTGGGTGTAGAAGCTGTCCATGCGCCAAAGGTCCCTGTGAGAAGGCAATTGCCATGGTATCCCTGATAGCATTGAAATCAGCTCTGGGAACCACGTCTTCTGTGGCCACCTTGGGACTATGAGGATTAAGGAGAGAGCTCCCTGACATACCCGTTCAAACGTTGTCCCGGTCAGAGGGACAGGTGGAAAGGCATAGTAGAGCACCCCTGCAGGCCAATCATGTGCCAGAGCATCCATACCCAATGGAGCATCTGCTTCCCTCAAGGAAAAGTAGAGGTCACAGTGTGAGCTAGCCCTGCAGGCAAACAGGTCCACAGAGGCTTTCCCAAATCGTGACCAGACCTGCTCCACAATTTGTGGATTCAGGCTCCATTTCAATGCCAAAAGGGGTCCTCTTGACAGGGCGTCCGCCCCATAATTTAGTTCACCGGGGACATGAGTCGCCCTAAGTGACAAGATTCTTGGAGCACACCATGTGAGCATCCTCTGTGCCAATCCTAGGAGGGCCCGAGACCTTGTCCCTCTCTCTCTGTTGATGAAGGACACTGTGGTCCTGTTATCTGATTTCACCAGGATGTGTTGTCCAGCAATCAGACCTTTGTTGAAGAAATATTTTAGAGACAAGAATACGGCCAACAATTCCAGGAAGTTGATATGCAATCTTGCTTCCTGTTCATTCCAAAGGCGTGGCATTGTGATTTCTACAGATCGCCCCCCATCCAGTTTTTGAGGCGTCCGTCGTGATGACCACACGAGATGACACCCTTCCCAATGAGACCCCTTCCGTGAAAATGGACAAGTCTCTCCAGGATTCCAGGGCCTCCAGGCACTCTGGGTCTATCCTAACCTTCTCTGCCTGATTAGGCAAGTCGGGTTGTATTCGTTGGTTTAGCCATACTTGTATGGGCCGCATTTTCAGTAATGCATGTGGCACATAGGGAATGGCTGCCGCCAAGAGGCCTAAGAGGCGTTGGCAGGTTTTCATAGGGACACGTTGGTCCAGTTTAAAATTTTCCAGGCAACGGCGAATGGAGGAAACTCGTTCCTTCGAGAGCCATGCTCTGTACTGAACGGTGTTGATCTGTACTCCCAAAAATACGATAACCCATGATGGAGTCAAATTGCTTTTTTGTAGGTTTATGACAAACCCAAGAGACTCCAGGTGAAGAATCACCCTATAGGAGTGTGACTGAGCCTGCTTTCTACTTTCATCTAGAATCAGCAGGTCATCCAGGTAATTCATGACCCTGAGTCCTTGATTCCTAAGAGGGGTCAGGGCTGTATCCAGACATTTGGTAAATGTGCGTGGAGCAGTCTTTAAACCAAAAGGTAAAGCTTTGAATTCATAAGTGTTACCTTCGAAGGCAAAGCGGAGGAACTTCCTGTGTTTCCTCCATACACCTATATGGAAATAGGCATCTTTTAAATCCACTGTACACACGTAGTCTCCAGGTCTCACAGACTGGAGAACTTGCCGCAGTGTAAGCATCTTGAACTTAAATGTTTTAATCCTCTTGTTGAGGGTCCTGAGATCCAGAATTGGTCTCAGGGAATGATCCTTTTTGGGCACCAGGAAGTATTTGCTGTAGTGGCCAGAGCGTAGCTTGCGTCCTGGGACCAGGCTAATCACTCCCTTTTGCAGCATTGTTGAGACTTCCTCCCTCAGTACGTGTGCACGTTTAGGGTTAATTTTAGATTGCAGCACCCCTGTGAAGCGGGACGGTCTCTTTGAGAACTGCAACTTGAGTCCATGACGTATCGTTGTCATGACCCACTCATTTGGTAAACACGCCTTCCAGGCCTGCGCATGTGCGCTGAGCCTGGAGGGCATGTTGAATTGCTGCTCGTTGTGTTTTAGCACCAGAGGGGTGACCTTTGACCCCTCTTGCACTCCTCTGAGCAAGCTGGTCGGTACAACAGAAGATATCGCAAGATCTGGCCGTTCTTGGCAGAACTTGTGTATCTTGCTGCGGTTCATAGTTTGACCATATGGTTTGTTTATAAAAATGGGACTCGAGTCAAGAACCAGGGCAGTCTGTGCTTTGGTGTTTTTATTTTTGTACATGTCTGAAACAGTGTTTGTTTTGTTTACACATGCAAAGTTCGAGTCATGTTTGGTGCGCGCACACATGCCAGTCATTCCTCGTAGTCTTTTACAAGGGGAGACTGGACTCAAGGAGTCAGGTTCCCGTACCACGTGGGCGGGCAAACCTGTAAAATTGTCAGATCGTCCTGTTACATCAGGTTCAAGTCTGTTTTCCACATTGGGTCACTAGGGAGGTCCTTGGGTGGTACTAGAAGGCTTTGCCGCAACCAGCGGGTCTCTTCCGTGGTGGGCCACGCGTGTCTTCCTTTGGGGGTGCAAAGCTTTTTCTTGGCAACCCCTCGCGGAGGGCTTCCGCCTGCGTGCGTCTCTGTTCCAGCCTGGCCTGGACGCGTTCCAATGCTCCCCCGAAGAGTCCCGTCGGCTCGATGGGGTGCTGGAGGAAAGTGGACCTCTGGTTTTCCGGGAGGTCCGACAGAGTTAGCCAAAGATGGCGCTGGGCGACAACTATTTCCGCCATTGCCTTGCCTTGGGAAATGGCTATTGTCCCCATCATGCGGAGCATGAGGTCCGAGGCACGGCTAACCTTCTCCATGGCTTCCGTCGAGTCCTACTCGTCTTTTGTTACCTGGATATGTTGGAGTTTTTCCGTCAGGTATACTTGCACCATGGTCGATGCATTCATTGCACGAGCTACGAGGCCCTGAGCCTTGTAGCACTTCTCGAGTTGTTTCTCCGAAGTGTCGCAGGCCCTGCTGGGTAGCGTAGGTTTCGTCCCCGTGACTGTGGGGGCCAAGTGAGCCGCAAGAGTCTCCTCTATTGGGGTGAGTTGGCGAGGCCTGCTGTCTCCATTCCTGTGACGTCAAGGAGTCGGGATAATGGTAGCATGGTGGAAGCTCCGGGTTCCGCCCAGGAGCGTTTGAGCTTCATGAGGAAGTCCAGGAAAATTGGTAATTTCTGCAACGTTGTCGATTGTTTCGCGTAGAAGTAGCTTCCCGCTAGCCTCGTAGCCTGTTGGCGAGGTGTGGGGTCTGGCCACGTGACCTGCAAGGCATCTGCCGCCCTGTGGCACAGGTCGAACAGGGCAGGTACCGACAGGTCCGGTTCCGGTAAGATTTGCGCCAGGTTCTGGGAGGAATCAACAGTTTCCCCTTTGTGACCATATTCGGCGTCTTGGTCGAACACTTCAGCGTCGAGTCCTCGGTGGCAACTGAGGAGTCCGACATGTTGTCCTCTCGGACTCGGCCGTTGCATTCCAGGTCCACGTTGTCAGGCTCCGGTTCAGGAGGGAGCACTTTAGTGCGATGTGCGACCTTCAGCGCCGTGTTCCTAGCCATGGATTTGGCTAACTCGTCAGCCCGTCATTTCCTCTCTACTGCCGACATCCGACGGCAGTGAGAGCAGGACTCTTGGAATTCCAGCGCTTTCCTCGCGTGCAGAATCCCTAAGCAGACAAGACAGGCCTCGTGGGTGTCCGTCGTCAAGAGGGAGTAGCCGTATCCGCTGGGGCATAGGCGCGAGCGAGGACTCGTTGTCCTGGTTTTCCTCCTCCTTGTCCTCCATTTTCCTTTCTCGGGAGCCATGTCCGGCGAGAAGCGTCAAAGTTGTTCCTTTTCTTTTATTTGAAGCCGTCTTCTCCGTCGTCTTGCTTTCGCTGGTTAGCCTGCTAATGGCTAGCAGGAGGTTGTGACGCAGTTAGCGCCGTTGAGCGAAAAGTTGCGGAAAGAAGAAAACTTCGAGGGCAAGTAGAAAAAAGCTAGACCAGCTTACGCCAGCCTAGCAATACGCAGGAAATTTTCTCTGTACACTCAGTGTAGGGAGCAAGCTCACCTCAGTCGAGCAATGCCACAACAGAGAAGCCCCACGAAGTTCAGGTTTAAGCGAGGTGAAGGGCAAAAAGAGAAAGATGGAGGGGAGCAGGCCGCTTAAGTACCCAGAGGGCGGGGCCGCTGGCGCTACGGTGACGTCCCTAGCCGTAAAGGTGTGAGTATATTCCTTCAGGTAATCGCGCGGGGGCGCAATTCCCATAGCAAGTATGTTGCACCGAGAGAGCAACTGAAAGGGATCCTGCATCCTACTTTGTGTCTGGACTACAATAAATCACCGGAGAAGAGACAAGGATTAAAAACAGTGATGAGAATATCAGGGATGATTTCAAGTGTATGGAGGACACAGCTTTATAGTATTTATCTTCAGTTTTATGATTTTTCTCTGTAATTATCCCAAGCTCATTGATGGAGGAATTTAAGACTTTGTCTGGGCTCTGAGTCTGTTTTAAGGTCAATGAGATTGTGTCCCACCTCTTTTAACAAAACATCACCGACCTTATTACTATGTAGGGAGGGACAGGTCTATACAAAATTTTCTTCTTCCTGCTCCCTCTTCACTCGTGTAAATGTGTTGTTAGATAATGAGTTTGTAAAATGATGATTTTTATTTAATCGAGTGAATAAATTGATTGATTGATTGATTGATTGATTGATTGATTGATTGATTGATGTAGATACTAATACTGTACACCTCGGAGCTTTCCAAGTTGTTCATCACTTCACTGTCAGAAGAACCGAGTCAGTTAAGCAGCTAAATATGCTAGTAGATGTAGCTAAATATGCTAGTAGATGTAGCTAAATATGCTAGTAGATGTAGCTTAATATGCTAGTAGATGTAGCTAAATATGCTAGTAGATGTAACAAAATATGCTCGTATATGTTGCTAAATATGCTAGTAGATGTAGCTAAATATGCTAGAAGATGTAGCTAAATATGCTAGTAGATGTTGTAGCGGACACAAATGTAAATATTTCATGTCAGAATGTGCTCTTATTGTGAAAGGGACATAACATAAAGAGAGCGGTTCAACGGTTGTATTTCAGTTGTTTCTCCTGAGCTTGATGTTGGAAGACATTGAGAATAAATCGAGACTCAAGGTATTTTTCGTCTCTTTCTTCCGACTTCCACATTTGGTGCCCCGGACATCTGAACATGTTTTCGAAGGAGAACTCACCATATGCTGATGCTGCTTCTTCATCTGCTGTGTTTTCGGACCAAGTTTTTTGCCAGGCAGATATTGTTCCAACTGCCGTTGGCTCGTCTCCAGCCGTCGCTTTATCCGCTGTGTTTGCAGCCGTTATTAAGCTTCCAGAGTTCTGGTAACACGATCCGGAGCCATGGTTCCAGCATGTGGAAGCCCAGTTTCATCTCCGTGGGATAATCACAGATGAGACTAAGTACTTTCACGTTGTTGCTGCTTTAGACTCTGGTTCCACCCGCCGTCTGATGGGTCTGCTACGGGACCCACCAAGCACTAACAAGTACAGTGCGCTCAAGGAGAAATTCCTGCGGCTTTAACAACTGTCGGACGCAGAGCGGGCTGACCGTTTGTTGTCCCTGAGTGGCTTGGGGGATCACAAGCCCTCCGAGCTGATGGAGAACATGCTGGCGTTACTTGGATCAGGGGATGTTTCCTTCCTTTTTACACACCTGTTTCTTCGCCAGCTTCCTCCACCTGTCCGCTCAGTGCTGGCCAGCTCCCTGCTGATCCGGACAAAGGATTATCACTCCCTGGCTGAAGAAGCAGACCAGCTTTTGTTAGCTTCCAGGCACTACAGCATGCAGGCACTTTTACCCGATTTGACTATAAGAGGGGGGGAAGCTGTTGATGGCGTGGCTGCTGTGACAGAGCAACGGAAGGACGATGTGCTTTGCTTCTACCACTAATAATAATAATAATAATAATGAATTCAATTTATAACGCACTTTTCATTAATGAAAATCTCAAAGTGCTACAAGGAGCAACAGAATTAAATGTCAATAAAACAAATAATAAAACAATTAAAATCAATAACAATATCAGCCAAGATCAAAAGTAGAATCATGAGGAGGCAGAGTATGCTTGGTCGAAAAGGAAGGTCTTCAAGCCGCTCTTAAAGTCAACCACAGACTGTGGGGCTCTTAGACAGTCAGGAAGAGAGTTCCACAGACGGGGGGCAGCCACACTGAAAGCCCGGTCTCCCATGGTCCTTAATTTGGTTCTCGGAATGTGAAGGAGATTGCTGTTCTGTGACCGCAGCGAGCGGGTGGATGAGTATGGAATAAGAATATCCTTCAGATAATCTGGTGAAGTTCCGTGTAAGCATTGATGTGTAATGAGAGCAGTTTTACCACCACCGGTTTGGAGTAAAAGCAAAGCGTTGCATTCCTCCATGTTCATTCCTGTATCAGGGAAACGAGAGAGCCCGACGCTCGCTAGCAGCTGTGTGTGCTGGAAGCTCAGATAAGCTGCTTTTCATCATGGATGAGGTTTCTGGGCGGCGTTTCCTGGTGGACTCAGGTGTACAGCGGAGCATTATGCCAGCTTCATCTACATATGCTTTGTGTCAAAGTACTGGACCCCCGCTGGACGTGGCTAATGGCACCCCCATTCAAACTTTTGGATCAAGGTCCGTGACTGTTTGTTTCAACGGACGTCAGTTTCAATGGGACTTTGTAATAACTTCTGTGTCTGTATCTATTTTGGGTGATGATTTTTTTATGTTTTCAGGTTATTAGTGCATGTTACTAATAGCTGCCTAATAGATGCTGTGTCTTTTGATACCTATCCCTGTAAACTTGGAGGTCTTGCCAATAAACCTCTTGCTGACATGCTTGCCACAGGTGATGAGTATCAATGTTTTCAAAAAAGGCGTTCAATTCAGGATCAACTGGACTTTATTTGTTGCAGATATCAATGTTTGTTGTCAGAGTTTCCTGCTTTGACAGTTCCCACCTTTTTTGCTACTATAGCTAAACATGGGATGAAACATTGTATCACTACAGTTGGTTCACCGGTTTTTGCACGAGCACGCCGCCTAGATACCACAAAATTAGCAATAGCCAAGGAGAAGTTTGTTAACATTGAGCGTCTTGGCATTGTGAGACGTTCCAAAAGTCCGTGGGCATCCCCCTTGCACATGGTGCTAAAGGCCAATGTGGGTTGGCGACCCTGTGGGGATTTTTGGCGCCTTAACAATGCAACCAGTAACGACAGGTACCCAATTCCTCACATTCAAGATTTTTCTGCCCGCCTGGCAAGGGCAACTGTTTTTTCCAAAGTAGATTTGGTGCGGGGCTACCATCAGGCTCCTGTGCATCCTTCAGATGTACCAAAAACCACAGTTATCACACCTTTTGGCCTTTTTGAGTTTTTACGGAAACCTTTTGGCCTTAAAGGCGTAGCACAGACATTCCAGCGACTTATGGATTCAGTCCTGCAGGGTATGCCGTTTTTGTTTGCCTATTTGGATGATATATTGGTGGCTAGTCCTTCAGTAGCAGAACACATGGTGCGCCTTCGCCAGCTGTTCGTTTGGCTCAGTGAATGTGGACTGATTGTTAACCCAGCTAAATGCCAGTTTGGTCTGCCTGCTGTTGAGTTCCTAGGACACAGAGTATCAGCTCAAGGGGTGGTTCCCCTACCTGCCAAGATTGAAGCTGTGTTGGTTTTTACGCGCCCTCTCTCTGTGAAACCCCTGCAGGAGTTTTGGGGGATGGTGAACTTTTATAACCGTTTCTTCCCACAGGCAGCTCATCTTATGCACCCCTTGTATGAAGCACTTAAAGGCAAAAAAGGGGACCAGCAAATAGAGTGGACCCCCGAGAGGGTACAGTCATTCGATGATGCCAAGGAGGCTTTGGCTAATGCTGCACTTTTGGCCCCTCCATCTCCATCTGGCTCTGACAACTGATCCATCTGATTATGCAGTTGGGGCAGTTTGTAAACAATGGGTGGATGGAACATGACAACCCCTTGCATTTTTAGCAGGAAACTAAATCTGAAAAATGCTCTGAACAGGTTTTCGAATGAGAACTCACCAGATGCTGATGCTGCTTCTTCATCTGCTGTGTTTTCGGAACTGGAACTGCTTGCTCTGTTTTCTGACCTTATGATGCTGAAAAAAATAGCACCTTTGATAGGGAACTGCTCGCTCTTTTTCTGGCAACGCACCATTTCAGGTTCATGCTAGAGGGCAGGGACTTTACTGCTTTAGTTGACCATAAGTCTCTCACTTTTGCTATGGCGAAAGTTTCTGAACCATGGTCGTCACGGCAACAAAGGCATTTGTCCGCCATTTCGGAGTTTACTAGTACTACAGACATTCAGCATGTGGCTGGCAAGGATAACCTGGTGGCTGACTGTCTAGAGCAAGGGTCACTTCTGTACATTTAGGAGTTGATTAACTCGCCATGGCTGCAGACCAACTGACAGACCTGGACATTCTGGATTTAAGGTAGCTGAATCCAGTCTACATTTGGAGGAAGTTTCCTTTCATGAGTGTGGTAGTGCAACCCTTCTTTGTGACGTCTCAACTGGCAAGCCTTGACCTCTGGTTCCTAGTGGTTGGCGTTGGCAGGTTTTTGATGTAGTTCATTCCCTTTCACACCTGAGAGTGAAAGCTTCAGTAAAACTAGTAGGGGCAAAGTTTGTGTGGCCATGGCTCTGTAGAGATGTACGCACATGGGCAGCTTCCTGTTTAGCTTGCCTGCATGCCAAGGTGCAACGGCACACTAAGGCTCCACTAGAACAGTTTCCTATTCCCCAAGGGAAGTTTGAGCATGTGGATGTGGATTTAGTGGGCCCACTTCCACATTCCAAAGGTTTTATCCATCTCTTAACTATGGTTAACAGAACCACTCGGTGGCTAGAGGCAGTTCCTCTGTCATCAACCTCTTTGATTGATGTGGCTTGGGCATTTATCTCTTTCTGGGTGTCCCGATTTGGTGTGCCATTGGACTTAACTTCTGACAGGGGTCCCCAGTTCACTTCAGAGTTGTGGACTGCAGTGGCAGAGAGCCTTGGAGTTAAACTCCACTGTACCACTGCCTACCATCCGCAGGCTAATGGTCTTTGTGAGAGGTTACACCGCTCAGTGAAGATAGCATTGCGGTCCTCATTGGTGGATAATGGTTGGATGGATCGCCTGTCTTGGGTTAAGTTGGGCCTGCGTTCAGCTCCTAAAGAAGACTTGCGGTTTTCTTCAGCTGAGTTGGTCCTTGGCCAGCTCTTGAGGGTACCAGGGGAGTTTCTTCCAAGTCCGGTGAGTTCAGTTGCTCCCAATGGGAGTAGGGCAATCCTAACAGGGGAAAATAGATCTGTTGCTTCATTGGCAGCACATCACGGCCTTCCACAGGTGTTTGTGCCGAAGGACCTTATGTCAGCCGAGTATGTATTTATCCGCCATGACGCACACATTCACCACTTCAGCCTCTTTACAATGGTCCATTTCGTGTTTTGGAGAGGGGACCTAAAGATTTTTTGGTGGAGTTGGGGTGTAATCAGGAGAGGGTTTCAGTGGACCGTTTGAAACCAGGTCATGTTTTGCTGGGGGACCCGGTTGAGTTGGCTCAGCCACCTCATCGTGGCCGTCCCCCAATTTCTTTGCCCACTCTTCCAGGTTTTTCCCTACAGCTGAGTTACCTCCCTCAGGTGAACAGTTAAGTGGCAGTTGGTGCGGAGAGTCTCCTTCAACTTCAACACCTGTCACTGTGAAGAGTAGCTGTCGTGGCCGCCTTATCAAACTCCCTAGCCGTTACCGTTAGGTATTTCATTCATTTATTTATTGTTTTACACCTGTTTCACAATTTGTGTTTTTGGTGTTTGTGACATTCTGTGTGTTCGGGGGGGGGGGGGCTGTGTGGCGGACACAAATGTATATATTTCACGTCAGAATGTGCTCTTATTGTGAAAGAGACAGAATATAAAGAGAGCAGTTCAACGGTTGTATTTCAGTTGTTTCTCCTGAGCTTGAGTTGGAAGACATTGAGAGTAAATCGAGACTCAAGGTATTTTTCGTCTCTTTCTTCCGACTTCTACAATGTAGCTAAATATGCTAGTAGCTAAATATAATAGTAGATGTAGTTAAATATGCTAGTAGATGTAGTTAAATATGCTAGTAGATGTAGTTAAATATGCTAGTAGATGTAGTTAAATATGCTAGTAGATGTAGCCAAATATGCTAGTAGATGTAGTTAAATATGCTAGTAGATGTAGTTAAATATGCTAGTAGATGTAGCTAAATATGCTAGTAGATGTAATCTGCAGCCACTTCCTCAGCTCGTCCTCCATCCCTCGTCCTCAGCAGGTATGATTATATTGTCCTGTTTGAGCTCTGACAGGTGGTGTTCCTACATGTATAAATTAAATCCACAATGCTCTGAGAAACTACATTAACTTACTGTTCGCTCATAAACAAACACCGGTTCTGGTCCACTCCAGAAGTATTGCCCATAATTCACACAAGACACCATGGGGGCTAGGAATAAGGTGGATAGGTTGTAGCAGTCATCCTGTGTTAGATTGAGTCCAAGCATTAATTAGTTCTGAATGTACTGGTACATCTAAATTAGATCTCTTGT
>JBBPBX010058849.1:0-20789 GCA_038048925.1 Garcialebias charrua | reverse complement strand
TATATATATATAATTTTTTATTATTTATTATTATTAAGATACCCTTCCCACATTCCCAGAAAACTTCCAAGTGCACAGACTCTGGTTACAAAATGTTAACATCGCAGCTCCCACAAATGGACGTTGGGGCTTCAACTATGGCTGACAGATATTAGTGAGTTACTTTGGTCATTGTTTATGTTTGTGGGGATATAAGCAGTATTATTACCAAAAAGTGCACAAGTGTAAACTAAATGCTGTTTGCTAATATTTTTGAGCACATGTTGATTGCATCAATACACACGTCAGCGCGAAGTACCTGTAGACCTTCTCTGACAGCCTCCAGCAGGTAGGGCACTAGAGAGTAGTTCCACAAGTCAGTGAACCACACCCGAGAACCTTCTACGTCCATGGGACAGGACAGAAAGAGACGGGGACCTGTGGGCAAAGCATTGATGATGAGAAAAACCTAAAATAAAGACAAGAATATTGAATTTGAGCAACACTGACCTATAGTGACATCAGAGGAGCTGTGCGCCTCCAGGAAGCTGTTGAGGTGCTGCCAGGTTTTGGGGATCCAGTCGATGATCTTAATCAGGTCGTTGCTGCGCATGTTCTTGTCCATCTCGGTCTCTATCAGCTTCCGGCGCAGGAAGCGACCCAGAAAACCTTTGACCGGCTCTGTGTGGTTGGTGCATAGCACCCATCTAAAGCAGGACAGACAGTTGGAGGTGAAACCAAAGAAGAGCTAAATTATCACCTCATCAAAACCATTTGTTTCCCCAATGATTTCAACTATTAGAACATCAAATCAAGGTGTGGCTCATCAAATCCCTCTTTATTAATCACAGTGTATGAGTCACATCATCTGCCAGTCAGGCACAAATAATCCACAATCAGAATGAGCCTCACAGCTTATTAATTTTAATTTTCTCATGCTAATTATTCAAAAGACATGATTACAGGACTCACTGTGAAATATATCTTTCATTTATCTGTGAGCTGAACATGGACCGTAAAAGACCATTAATATTAAATGAAGTTTGCAACAGGTGAATTAGTGTAAAGAAAAGTTGTTCACTTAATAACTAGATATATTGCATTTCCTGCCAAAATCCTTACTGCTGAATGATTATTGCTGAAAATTGCTGAAGTTGAAAAAAGTTTAACCATTAACTTTTCAATGAGTTGAATTTGAACAGCTGCCATTTTTTGAAATCAGGAACTAAAGAGCACATAAGGCTGGAATGAATTGAAAAGTGACTGAAAAAGCTGACATCGGCAGAAAACGAGCTGAAAGGAGCATCAAGAATTTTAAATTATGAGAAAGTAGAACAAAATGTCAAACTTGGCAAAAAATAACTAATTCTGAAAAAAAAAGTCAGAATTCTGACAATAAAGTCAGAAGATAATTAATTAATATTAAGACATTTTGGGACTAAATTGAAACAAAAGAAAATTGTGTGTCATTCACAGAAATGTTGCCCAAATGTGCGATTCCGAATGAAAATGTGCATATTTTCTAGTATTTTCGACTCTCCAACTAGTCCCATCTACACTAACAGTGTTTCCCCTACCATTATATAAGTTGGGTGACCCCATCCCGTCAACAGAACTGCACGCACCCCTCCCCCCACCTATCGCACAGACACTGGTGATTCTGTGCTGCTTGTCCTATTGGACCTCACATCTGCTTTCGACACCATCGACCATGAGATCCTCTTTGCTAGGTTGGAGCAGTGGGTGGGCATCACAGGGTCAACCCTCAATTGGTTCAGATCCTACCTCGCTGACAGATCCTTTTGTGTTTCAATCAAAGATTTTAGTTCTGCAATGGCGTCACTTAAATGGGGGGTTCCACAGGGGTCCATCCTGGGTCCTCTCCTATTCTCCTTATAGCTACTGCCACTCAGTGCTATTTTCCGGAAACACAACATACCTTTCCACTTCTACGCCAATGACTGTCAAATTTACTTCCCACTAAGAAACAATGGTACATGCTCTATTCAACCTTTGCTCGACTGCCTGGCTGACATCAGGGACTGGATGGCTTTAAATTTCTCAAGTTTCAATGATAAGAAGTCTGAAGCCATGTTGTTCCCTCCCAATGACACAACCTCAAACCAATGCATCAACCTTTCTGCTCTAGCCCTGTCTGTAAAACAAAAAGTCACAAATCTGGGAGTGATAATGGACACTTCCATGAAACTCAACAGTCATGTAAACATGATCGTTAAATCCTGTTTTTTCCAGCTGAGGCGACAGTCCAAGCTGAAGCCCATGTTATCAAAAAATAACCTGGAGACAGTAATACATGCATTTATTACATCTAGGCTTGATTACTGCAATTCACTCCTGTTTGGTATCAGTCAGACCACCATTGCACGACTACAACTGGTCAAGAACGCAGCAGCCTGATTTTTAACCAGTACAGGCAGAAGAGAGCACATTACTGTACACCAGTCTTGGCCTCCCTGCACTGGCTACCGGTTCATCTTCGAATCCAGTTCAAAATTATCCTGTACGTCTACAAATCACTGAACAGTCTCGCCCCTGCCTATCTCTCTGATTTGATACACCCATATCATATGCCCCACCACGTGCTCTGAGGTCAGAGGACCAGGTACTTTTAAGAGTTCCAGGGACTCGTCTTAAACTCAGAGGTGACAGGGCCTTCTCTGTAGCAGGACCAAGACTCTGGAACAAGTTACCTCTGCTCGTCAGACAAGCCCCTTCCCTCTCGCTTTTCAAATCCCGTTTAAACACCCATTACTATTCTGTTGCTTTCAACACCAGCTGATCTGTGTTTGGTCGTTTTATTTATGGTCTGCAATGTTTTTATGTCTTTTGTTTTGTACTTCATTGTGTGTGTTGCCTGTTGTTTGTTTGTTTGTCCAGCACTTTGGTTGGCCTTGTCGCTGTTTAAAGTGCTTTATAAATAAAATGGTATGGTATGGTATCGGCACTGATGTAATGCTAAGCTAGCAGCTTACAATGCAGGTGCGCTAGCTAAAGAGCTAAAGGCAGCCTCTTCCCCTACGCTGANGTTGGTACAAACAGCGCGCTGCACAGCTCAGGACTTATCACCTTCCGTCTCCCCCCACCCCTCCCCCTACAAAAACCACAGACGAGATGAGCACCCTGCCATGGCAGGCAAGTTATCTTGGGGAAACACTGACTAGGGATATTTCTTTCTGCTTATAGCTTCTTTTCTCCATCCACACATTCTAGCTAAATACCATGCCATGCCATTAGGGGGCAAAATGTGCACATTACCAAATCACCAATATCTATCCATCCATCCATCCATAATATTTCACCGCTTCTTCCGTTTTGGGCCACGGGGGTCATTGGTGTCCATATCCAGCAGTCACAGTGCAAGAGGCAGGTGACACCCTGGACAGGTCTCCAGTCCATCACATGGACACAGAGAGACAAATGAGATCAACCATTCACTCTCTCACTCACACCTAGAGACAATTTAGAGTTACCAATCAGTCTAACATGCATGTTTTTGGTCTGTGGGAGGAAACTGGAATACCTGGAGAAAACCCACACATGGAAAGAATATGCAAACTTTATCAGCGTGGTGGTGCAGAGGTTAGTGAGGGTGGACTTGTGATTGGAGGGTTGCCTTTCAAACCCCAGTTCAACTCCCTGGACCGACGACAACAAAATGTGGGTGGAAAAGGTGAAACACCCACACCTGCCTCCACCCTCATTTGCCCCACTCTGGGCCCATGAGCAAGGNNNACACACACACACACACACATACCCTAGATGCTTCCCGGGCGCCTTAGATGGCAGCCCACTGCTTCACATGTGTGCTCACATGTGCAATGGGGAAAATGCAGAGAATTAATTTCCCCATTGGGGATTAATAGAGAAGACTTAAAAAAGGCCTTCCTGCTGGGATTCTCTCCAACCACCTAGCTCTACCAACTGAGCCACTGTGTCACCCTTCATCAATATATACAGAGAAAGAAAATTAGTTTCTTGGCGAAAGGTTTTCATGTTATATTGATAGCAGTTTCCTCTCAGTTATCAAACTGGTACACATATTTTGCCAGCATTGTACCCTATAAACAAAATTAACACACTTGTATTTATAAAAGACTTGGGTCATCACTTTGTATCTCCTTTACTAATTTGCAGTGTAAAGCAGTTTTCGACCAGGGGTGGCCAGGTTTTTGCAGTGCATTGTAAGTTGAGGAAGGGAAAATGTCAAACCTGAAGTTGTGGTGCAGCTCCAGGTTCGGAGAGGAGGAAATTCCCTGGCTCATGGTCCCAATAACATAAGGGCTGAGCAGAGAGAAACAACAGCATGTTTAATTACACGGATGACAGAGAGCTCCACTGTACTGCTTTAGTGAACAATCCTCAGCTGTTTGCTCTTTATTTCAATAAATCTGTTTTCCTTCATTCAAATCTGGGTTATAACAATTTGTACTGTGCGGCTGGTCTTGGAGTTACTGACCACCACACCTGGGACCAACAGAACAACCTGTCCCTTTCAGGTAATTGCAGTTAGAGGAGAAAAGCTCCAACTCACCATTTGTGGTACTTGCAGTTGAGGAAGCCATTGAATATGTCACTGAGAGAGCCAATGTGGTGCAGGTTGTCCAGGATGACCACAGTGGGGAGCTCAGAGTCCGTCCTCTCAGAGTTACAACGCTCTGCCAGGGTGGACAGGTACTGCCGCAGATCCTGTGGGTTCAGAATGACTCAGTGCAAATTCTGAATGCCATATATTGACCAAAAAGAAACGTAGTTTCTAGTGTATGAAAGAACTCTTTGGGGGGATCTGACTAATTTAAATTTTGATTGATATGCATTACTATAAGGATCAGCTGATCATTATGAAGATCAGCGCCTCCAAATCTAAGGTCATGGTCCTCAGTCGGAAAATTGCTGGATTGCTCTCTTCAGGTTGAGAGTGAGCAGTTCAGGTATCTAGAGGTTTTGTTCATGTGTGAAGGAAGAATGGAGTGTAAGACTGACAGATGGATTGGTGTAGCGTCTGCAGTATTGCAGAGTATGTGCCGGTCTGCTGTGGTGAATAAGGAGCTGAGTTGTAAGGTGAAGCTCTCTGTTGGTCTACGTTCCTACCCTCACCTATGGTCATGAACTCTGGGTAGTGTCCGAAAGAATGAGATTGTGGATGCGGGTGATGGAAATGAGTTTCCTCTGCAGGGTAGCTAGACTCTCCCTTTGAGATAAGGTGAGAAGATCAGTTATCCAGGAGAGACTTTGAGTAGAACCGCTGCTCCTCCACATTGAGAGGAACCAGTTGAGGTGGTTCAAGTATCTGGTGAGGATGCTTCCTGGACGCCTCCCTAGGGAGGTGCTTTGGGCATGTCCAAATGGGAGGAGACCCTGGGGAAGACCCAGGACACGCTGGAGGAACCATGTCTCTTGGTTGACTTGGAATCCTCCCAGAAGAGCTAGAAAAAGTAGTTGTGGAAAGAGATGTCTGGGCATTCCTGCCCAAACTTCTGTCCCTGTGATCCAACTCCATAACAAGCAGAAGATGATGGATGGATAGATGGGTTTGCCTTTCTGTGGGCCTACCACCTGCAGGAAGGGCCATACGAGTTGAGTGATGACACAATGGGCGGTAACTGAAGGCAGGGATCTTGGTACGCTAACACTGGCTTACTAAAGCTGGCTCTTGGGACAAGGAATGTCATCGCTCTGGTGGGGAAGAAGCCTGAGGATGAGGCTGAAAGGTACCAACTAAATATAGTCGGGCTCAGATTTATGCCTGCAACCTGAAGGGTATACTGTTCAATCAATCAATCAATCTTTATTTATCGAGCCCTTTTCAGCAGCCAGAAGGTGCACAAAGTGCTGAACAATATAGAAATAAAACAAACAATCAAAAATAACAATAAAAAACAGCCAGTAAAAAATTAAAAACAATTAAGACCTAACAAGAATGTCAAAGAACTACTAGGTATTAAAAGCCTGCCTGAATAAAAAGGTTTTAAGATTAGATTTAAAAGACTCCATATGAGTGATGGAGCGCAAGTCCAGAGGTAGCTTATTCCAGAGACTGGGTGCAACGACAGAAAAGGCCCGGTCACCCCAACGTTTGTAGTTGGACTTTGGGATGGACAGGAGAAATGTATTAGATGATCTCAGTGTTCTCCTATATTCACGGACAGTTACAAGATCAGTCAAATACAGTGGGGCAAGACCATTGAGTGCTTTAAAAGTGAATAATAAAATTTTGAATTTAATTCTAAAATCAATTGGAAGCCAATGGAGAGAAAATAAAACAGGGGTTATGTGTTCACGTCTGGAGGTGTTGGTTAAAAGTCTAGCTGCAGCATTTTGGACCAATTGAAGGCGTCTAATGGAGGATTGGGAGATTCCCGCATACAGGGAATTACAGTAGTCTAGCCTTGAGGTGATAAAAGCATGAATGGCCTTTTCTAAATCAAAACGATTTAAAAAAGGTTTAACTTTGTATAAAAGACGTAATTGATAAAAACAGGCCTTGACTACAGACGCTATTTGTTTATCAAATTTTAAGTCCTTGTCAAATGTCACCCCCAAGTTTTTAACTGTTGGTCTGCATTTGGAAGTTAGAGCTCCAAAGTTACAGGGAGCATCATCACCGAAGAAGATGCATTCTGTCTTTCCTTCGTTTAAAAACAAAAAATTACGGTGAAGCCACTGTTTAATGTCGTTAATACAATCAGCGTAGGGAGTGAGAAGATTGCTGTTTTTGGGTTTCATTGGTAGATAAATTTGTACATCATCAGCATAGCAGTGAAAAGAAAAATTATGTCTGGCTATTACTGATCCAAGAGGCAGCATGTACAGTGAGAAGAGGAGAGGACCAAGAATAGAACCCTGTGGCACACCACAAGAGAGAACGGCAGTGGAGGAGGAAAGAGTGTCCAACATGACAGAGAATGTTCTGTTGGTCAAGTAGGCAGTGAACCACTTGAGTGCTGTACCAGAAATTCCAACATAACGTTGTAGGCGAGATAGAAGGACAGTGTGGTCTACTGTATCAAATGCAGCTGTGAGGTCCAGCAACACCAGTGCAACGGGACACTTGGCATCCATGGACATGGAAATGTCATTATGGACTTTTAACAAGGCTGATTCGGTAGAATGACGGGATCTAAAACCAGACTGAAATGTTTCAAAAATACCATGATTTTCTAAAACAGGTTGTAACTGCATAAAAACAATTTTTTCTAAAACTTTAGATAAAAAAGGCAGATGAGAAATAGGTCTAAAATTAGATAAAATTGATGGGTCCAGGTGAGGTTTTTTAAGAAGGGGCCTAACTACAGCATGTTTAAATGCAGCAGGGACAATTCCTAAACGAAGGCAGGAGTTTAAAAGTGTTAAAACACAAAAACCCACAGAATTAAAAACCTCTTTTAAAAACCTGGATGGAAGAAAGTCCAGAGGGCAATTGGTGATCTTTAAGTGTTGAACAACATCAGTGAGAGTGGCAAGAGACACTGGTTGAAACTGTTCAAACACAACCGGAGCTACAGAGACAACAGAGTAGTCAGGAGCAACAGGACCAGTGACCTGTCTGACTGAGGCCACTTTATCCTGGAAGAATTTTAGAAAGTTTTCACAGTTTGTGGCTGTGGCATCTGGTAGAATACGCACAGCTGGATTTATAACAGAATTAATAGTGTTAAATAACACTCTAGGACAATGGCAATTATCTGAAATCAAACCAGATAAAAATAGACATTTCGCCTCTTTGACAGATCTCTGGTAATTTTTAAAGCATTCTCTCAGAAATTTTAAGGATGAAGGAAGTTTGTCTCTCTTCCATTGTCGTTCCGCTTTCCTACATAATTTCTTGAGAGTACGCGTGGCATCGTTTAACCACGGCTCAGCTCTTGGTTTGGTGGATTTAAACCGAAGAGGAGCGATGGAGTCTAAAATGTCAGAGCAGGTGGTTTTGAAAGAGAGAAGGAAGTCCTCTGGATAAAATTCATCTGTACTTGAAATTGGAAAATCCATAAAAGCAGTGGTGAACAGTCCAGCGGTCTCAGGAGTAAAAATACGACGCCAATGACCTGCAACAGCAGGCCTACTGACAGGAAGGGGGGCCGAAAACTCTAACATGATGGGGAAATGATCTGAGATGGCAGTTTCAGATGTTTCACAGAGTGAACTTTCTACTTTATAGCTCCTCAAAGATGTACTCATGCTTTGAACCTGAAAGTTATGCACTATAACTCATGTTCCCTGAAGGAAGGGAACAAGGTGCAACATATGCTATGGGAATTGCACCCCCGCGCGATTACCTGAAGGAATACATTCACGCCTTTACGGCAAGGGCGTCAGCGTTGCGCCAGAGGCCACACCCTCTGGGTATTTAAGCCCCTGATGCCCATCCATCTTTCTCCAAAATGCACTTCACCGAGCTTTCAGCATTGAAAGGGCCAGATATGTTGCACCTCGTTCCCTTCCTTTAGGGAACATGAGTTATGGTGCATAACTTTCAGTTCCCTTTCAGTCATGTCTCTCGGTGCAACATATGCTATGGGAACGTAATTCATTCACGCCCTTGAAATGCTCAGCAAAATGCATGTGAGAACATCTGCCTTAAAAAGACAGGTATTTCCCAGCTGCTTTCTACAAGGTATGAGAGCACAGGCTGAGAAGAAAAAATGCCAAATGTAAAAAACATCAACTTGATATTTCCACTGGACATATAGATAAAAAACACCAGCTAGAGACAGCCTAAGCGTGCTCCACTAGTGTGAATACTCATCATCTCATTTTTTCTCTGGAACAACCTGAGAAACAGGAGGAAAGGAACAAGGGACCCATTACGCCACAAGTAATTGGGTGGCAATGTGGAGGTAGAAAACCCAGGTCAAGCACAGGGTAACCTCCCAAGTCCCTAGGATTTTTTTTTTTACATATACAAAGGGCACAACTGACAAGTGGGGCCCATCCTGATGTTGGAGATCCGTTAAGGAGAGGGGAAACCCCTCCATTGAACATCTCCTAAGCATACATAAACATCAAGGGGTACCCTTGTGTATGTTGTTTCTGTTTGTTTTGGGATAAAGCAATCAAAGCCTTAGGCTCTCAGCCAGTTCCCTTCAAAGGCCAGACTGAAAGCTGCCACAACTCCGGATGTGGGTGTAGAAGCTGCCCACGTGCCTGAGTCAGCAGGTCCCTGTGAGGAGGCAATTGCCATGGTATCCCCGATAACATTGAGATCAACTCCGAGAACCACGGTTTCTGCGGCCATCTGGGGGATATTAGGATCAGGGAGAGGGCTCCCTGGCGCACACGTTCCAGTGTCACCTCGATCAGAGGGACAGATGGAAAGGCATAGTAGAGCACCCCTGCTGGCCAATCATGTGCCAGAGCATCCGTTCCCAATGGTGCGTCTGTTTCCCTCAAGGAGAAGTAAAGGTCACACTGAGCTAACCCTGCACGCAAACAAGTCCACAGAGGCTCTCCCAAATCGTGACCAGACCTGCTCCACAATCCGTGGGTTCAGGCTCCATTCTGACGCCAAGAGAGGCCCTCTTGAGAGGGCATCTGCTCCATAATTTAGTTCACCGGGGACATGAGTCGCCCTAAGTGACAAGATTCTTGGAGCACACCATGTGAGCATCTTCTGCGTCAGTCCAAGGAGGGCCTGGGACCTTGTCCCTCCTTCCCTGTTGATGAAGGACACTGTGGTCCTGTTATCTGATTTCACCAGGACCTGCTGCCCAGCAATCAGACCTTTACTGAAGAAGTATTTTAATGACAGGAATACGGCCAGCAATTCCAGGAAGTTGATATGTAATCTCTCGCTTCCTGTTTATTCCAAAGGCCGCGGGCGTTCTGATTTCGGCAGATCGCTCCCCATCCTGTTTTTGAGGCGTCCGTCGTGATGACCACACGGGATGACACCCTTCCCAGTGGGACCCCTTCAGTGAAAACAGACAAATCTCTCCAAGGTTCCAGGGCCTTCAGGCACTCTGAATTTATTCTAACCTTTCCTGCTTGACTAGGCAGGGCGGGTTGTGTCTGTTGGTTTAGCCATACTTGTACGGCCCGCATTTTCAGCAATGCGTGTGGCACACAGGGAATGGTTGCGCCAAGAGGCCTAACAGGCGTTGGCACGTTTTCACAGGGACCCGTTGATCCAGTTTAAATCTTTCCAGGCAATGACGAATAGAGGAAACCCGTTCCTCTGAGAGCCATGCTCTGTACCGGACAGTGTCGATCTGTAATCCCAGAAATATGGTAATCCGTGATGGAGTTAGATCACTCTTTTGTAGGTTTATGACAAACCCAAGAGACTCCAGGTGAGAGATCAGCCTATAGGAGTGTGACTGGGCCTGCATCCTGCTTTCAGCCAGAATCAGCAGGTCATCCAAGTAATTCATAACCCTAAGCCCTTGATTCCTAAGGGGGGTCAGGGCTGCATCCAGACATTTAGTAAATGTACGAGGAACAGTCTTTAAACCAAAGGGTAAGGCTTTGAATTCATAAGTGTTCCCTTCGAAGGCAAAACGGAGGAATTTTCCGTGTTTCCTCCACACGCCTATGTGGAAATAGGCATCTTTCATATCCACTGTACGCGCGTAGTCTCCTGGTCTCACAGACTGGAGAACCTGCCGTAGTGTAAGCATCTTGAACTTAAAGGTTTTTATTCTCTTGTTCAGAGTCCTGAGATCCAGGATCGGTCTCAGGGAATTATCCTTTTTGGGCACCAGGAAGTACTTGCTGTAGTGGCCAGAGCGTAGTTTGCGTCTGGAGACCAAACTTATCACTCCCTTTTGCAGCATCGTCAAAACTTCCTCCCTCAACACATGTACGCGTGTGGGGTTAATCTTTGATTGCAGTACACCCGTGAAGGGGCGCAGTCTCCTGGTGAACTGCAACATGAGCCCATGACGTATAGTTGTCATGACCCTATCATTTGGTAGACACGCCTTCCAGGCCTGCGCGTGCGCCATGAGCCTGGACGGCATGCCCAATTGTTGCTCGTCATATTTTAGTGCTGGAGGTGTGGCTTTGACCCCTCTCGCGATCTTTCGAGCAGGCTGGTCAGCCCAACAGAAGATATCGCGAGATCTGACTGTCTCCGGCAGAGCTAGTGTATCTTGCTGTGGTTCATAGTTTGACCACATGGTTTGTGTTTTATAAAAATGGGACTCGAGTCAAGAACCAGGGCAGTTTGTGCTTTGGTACTTTTATTTTTGTACATGCATGAAACAGTGTTTGTTTTGATTACACATACAGTAGGCGAGTCATGTTTGGTGCGCGCACACGTCACCAGCTCCTCGTAGTATTTTACAACTAGAGACTGGGTTCAAAAGGTTAGGTTCCCGTACCGCGTAGTCGGGCAAACCTGTAAAATTATCAGTTCGTCCTGCTTCATGAGGCCCGAATCTGAGCTCCACACGGGGTCACTGAAGAGGCCCTCGACCGGTACTGGAAAGGCTCACTGTCACCAGCGGGTCTCTTCCGTGGAGGGCCACGCATGTCTTCCTTTGGGGGTGCAAAGCTTTTTCTCGGCAGCCCCTCGCGGAGGGCTTCCGCCTGTTTGCGTCTTTGTTCCAACCTGGCCTAGACGCGTTCCAGTGCTCCCCCCGAAGAGTCCCGTCAACTCGATCGGGTACTGGAGGAAGGTGGACCTCTGGTTTTCCAGGAGGTCCAATAATGTTAGCCAAAGATGGCGCTGGGCGACAACTATTTCCGCCATTGCTTTGCCTTGCGAAATGGCTATTGTTCCCATCATGCGGAGCACGAAGTCAGAGTCACGGAGGGGCTCCTCCATGGCCTCCGTTGCGGACTGCTCGTTTTTTGTTACCTAGAGATCTTGCAGTTTCTCTGCCAGGTACGCCTGCACCATGGTCGATGCATTCATTGTGCGAGCCGCGAGGTCCAGAGCCTTGTAACACTTTTCAAGCTGTTTCTCCGAAGCGCGGCAGGCCCTGTTGGGCAGCGTTGGTTTCGTCCCCGTGGCTGCTGGGGCCAGGTGAGCCGTCAGGGTCTCCTCTATCAGGGGTGCGCTGGCGAGGCCCGCTTTCTCCATTCCAGCAACATCCAGGAGTCGGGATAGTGGCAGCGTCATGGGAGCTCCGGGTTCCGCCCAGGAGCGTTTGAGCTCCATGAGGAAGTCCGGGAAAATGGGCATTTTTTACGACCTTGTCGGCTGCTTCGCATAGAAGTAGTTTCCCGCCAGCCTCGTAGCCTGTTGGCGAGGCGTGGGGTCTGGCCACGTGACCTGTAGGGCATCCACCGCCCTATGGAACAGGTCGAACAGAGCAGGGACCGACAAGTCCGGTTCCGGTAGGATTTGCGCCAGGTTCTGGGAGGAATCCAAAATTTATCCTCTGTAACCATACTCGGCGTCTTGGTCAGACACTTCGGGCGTCGAGTCCTCGACGGCAACCGAGGAGTCCGACATGTTGTCATCCCCGACTCGACCGCTGCATTCCAGGTCCACGTTCTCGAGCTCCGGCTCAGAAGCGAGCAGCTTTGTGCGACGTGCGACCTTCAGCGCCGCGGCCTTTGCCATGGATTTAGCCAACGCGTCCGCGCGCCGTTTCCTCACTACCGCCGACATTCGACAGCAGTGGGAGCAGGAGTCGGGGAATTCCAGCACTTTTCTCGCGTGCAGAATCCCTAGGCAGACAGGACAGGCCTCGTGGGTGTCCGTCGCCGAGAGGGAGTAGCCGCATCCGCTGGGGCAGGGGCGCGAGTGAGGGCTCGTCGTCCTGCTGGTTTTCTTCTTCTTTGTCCTCCGTTTTCCCTTCTCGGGAGCCATGTCCGGAGACGAGAAGCGTCGAGGTTGTTCCTAGCTTCCTTTTGTTCGAAGCCGTCCTCTCTGTCGTCTTGCTTTCGCTAGCTAGCCTGCTAATGGTTAGCAGGGAGTTGTGACGCAGTTAGCGCCGTCGAGCGAAGCAGCTGCGGAAAGAGAAGAAAACTTCGAGGTAAGTAGAAAAACGCTGGACTAGCTTTCGCCAGCCCAGCAGTACGCAGGAAAATTTCTCTGTACGCTCAGTGTAGGGAGCAAGCTCACCTCTAGTCGAGCGATGTGACAAGAGAGAAGTCCCACGAAGTTCAGGTTTAAGCAAGGTGAAGGGCAATAAGAGAAATATGGATGGGCGTCAGCGGCTTAAATACCCAGAGGGTGGGGCCTCTGGCGCAACGCTGACGCCCTTGCCGTAAATGCGTGAATGTATTCCTTCAGGTAATCGCGCAGGGGCGCAATTCCCATAGCATATGTTGCATCGAGAGACATGACTGAAAGGGAACCTGAACTGCACAGTAATTAATATTTCACAGTTACCTGAGTAGGTAAAATATCAAGTGTATGTAAAGTAGAGCTAGGGGGATGTGTTTCTCCAGTCACACAGGGGGGGAAAAAAACAGCTAAAATATTATATAATACTTTTAAAAAAAATTATACAAAGAGAAAACAGACCGTTTCATTGTCTTGATACAAGGGATTGAGGGTTAATTCTGTGCACAGTCTAGGACTAATGAGAAGCTCTCTGTTGCCTTACCTTGCTGGAGTTCTGGTCCACATTGAAGCGGGCCACACTGTGCTCAGTCAGCTTCTTCCCCATCTGTGAAATGATGTACTCCGCCAGCTTGGCAGCCAGGAAAGATTTTCCTGTGCCGCTGGGTCCTGAGAAGATGATCCGACGATGTTCCATCAAAAGGTTGAGGTACCTCTGGATTATGGGCTTTGGAATGAGTGTGTCAAACACAAGGCTGTCGATGCTGTTCTCCTTCACACCTATGATGAAGGAGGAGAGAAAAGGCCCATTTATTTAACTGCTGGATTCATACACAAGGTGTGTCAGAAAATTAACAGGACTTGACGGGTTGTGAGGTAAGCGGGTTTCACACAATGTGACACAATATACGCGGAGTATGTAACTGCAATCTCAGCTTTCTACAGCCGTTGTATGTTTTGACACGTG
This sequence comes from Garcialebias charrua, assembly GCA_038048925.1. Classification (NCBI taxonomy): domain Eukaryota; kingdom Metazoa; phylum Chordata; class Actinopteri; order Cyprinodontiformes; family Rivulidae; genus Garcialebias; species Garcialebias charrua. Next base: position 6,867 of record JBBPBX010058849.1, on the reverse strand, counting down.
GTGTTAACAGCTCCTTAACTGAAGGCCATCAAGGGATGGGCATGGATTACCAAACCAATCCAAATTTTCTGATCTGGTTGGCCAAAACTCCCCCAGAAGCACTGGAATATTGCAGCAAGCATACAGAGATGATACAAATGGAAACTACCACCTCAGTCTGCCATTTCATTGGCACTGCCCCGTTGTGCATTCAGTGTTGGAAAGATGTACATGTATTAACAAAAACAGACCAGCAACACTCAGAGCCTTGAGAAACTCAGGACAGAGCTGGTCCACCCATGTGACCATAGATATTTAACTATCTCGACAATCTCAGTCCTGGTAATGGACTGGTCCTTCCACTGCCAAATGACATTACTGGTCAACAGCCAGCACCCCGCTTCCACTATACATGCACAGTCTTCACAACAAAACTGCTCCAGCTCCTTTAGGTTGGATGGGGGCTTTTACCGGTCCATTCCAGAACATTTAACTGTATTAAATTAAACCTGCAGTGTGTTGCATCAGCAGCACGTCATGGAAGGTGGAAGGTGAACGTCCATCTCAGTCTAGAATCTCTGGAATGTTCAATATTTTGCATATTATATATTTCTTATAAATCTGACCAGTTTCCCAGCCCCTGCTGATGGAAAACCATTCTCACAGCATGATGCTGCCACCACCATGCTTTCACTGTGGGGATACTGTATTGTTCTCAGTATGGTAAGCGGTGTTATGTTTGCACCAGACATGGAGTAATACTTGGTGACACACAGCACACACACCACAAAACCTTACACCTTGTGTTTGTGGAAACTTCAATATATATTTTGGCAAATTCCAAATGATTGGCCCTATTATGACTTTAATCAATGGCTTTTTTTGAAAAGAAATTAACTACAGATCGCCACAACTTTGTTTCTGACCTGTGTGGCGAGTTCCTTGGTCTTCGTACTGTCTCTTGCTTGGCGGTAGCCCTTACTACTTAAAGTTGATACATTGGTGGTAATCCTGTGGCTTTCAGAACTGGTTTCTATATGCTGAGATAATTTGGCACATCAATTGCCCAGTAGATCTTATTTACTAAATAATGTGGTTTGTGGGAATAATGATTTGGACTTCACAGTAAAAGGGGTGAAAATATTTGAACAGAAAAAACAGACCGATGACTTTTGCTTCTTATTGTAGCTGTCTGCTCAATTCCAGCACATCAGCAGAAAAAAATTGCTTTTACATGCAGCTTTCCTGGAGCACATTCCCTTTCATGACTGTAGTGGTATACATGAAAAAAGGCTACAGTTCTTGCATCCGGAAGACCTACCTTTAAGATTAACCTTGATAATGTTGTCTCCCACCAGGTAGCCGCAGGGCAACAGCTCAGGCACTTCAGAGGCATGCGAGCGAATCACTTCCCCCATCCTGTAGCAGACGATACTGTCTGAGCTCAGACCCAGGCTCGTACCAGGATCCACGCGAAACACGTACTCCTGCAGGGAGGGGCACAGGGGAAGATGGTCAGTCAAACTAATAACCACGAGAGAAAAGAGATATCTATGAGTGTAACAAAATGTTTTAAGGAATGTTTATTATTATCTGTTAAATTCTTTTGTATCATGAGAAGAAAATATGGATTGGACTTTTTATTTAACTCATTTTATGAGCATATATACTGTATCTACTGATATTTAAAGACTGAACAGATATACAGTATGTGCCATCTCATGACAACTTCTGTGAAATATTGGTTTGGGATTCCTTTGGACTCTCCAGTTTTATAAAAAAGGCTGTAGCCAATATCTCATTGGGTTGTGATTGTAGGCAAATATTAGTAGACGGTATATGCTAAAAAAGGTAAATTGTTCTTTAAAAGTTCTTAAAGTTGTTTGCGAACCTCCAGTAAACATGGAAAGAAGCAGGAGAAGCTGTATAATCATTTAAAGCAGTGGTTCTTAACCTTTTTTGAGGTACCAAACCCACCAGTTTCATATGCCCACTCACTGAACCCTTCTTTGGTAATAAATAAAATATGATTTTTTCCCCTCCAAATTCCAAAATCAATTTACTGGTGCACAAAATGAGCCGTGTATCAACATCACCTTGCTCAAAGAACAAAACCAACACAGTGCATGAACTCACAACAAATTACGGTATTACTTTATTCTGGCCACATATGAGTTTCATCCCCCATAATATTTTTGTACTATTTTTCTAATTAAAAATAAAATAGTACTTTTTTTGGAAGAATTTAACATAAAAAAATGTGTATTTTGTCGTTTTGAATACACAAAATACTTTTTGGGGGCCAGAGTAAAGCATTGCTCAAATTACCGTATTTTCCAGTGTATAAGTCGCACCTTTTTATGTTTTTTTTCAAGGCCTGCGACCTATACACCGGTGCGACCTATATTTGTTATCACTTTCGGCGAAACAAATTTTTAAATCCAGCTCATTTCACAATTACGTTCATTTATTAAGGAAAAGTTCAGCTCAGACATATATTTGCTATAATTTTTATCAAACAAATAATTGTTTTTAAGTGTTAATCTTCTTAAAAGCCTTGCTGTGCGCTCCTGTGGCAGACATTTGCAGCAGAGCTAAACGTAGGTGCGACCTATACACCAGTGCGACCTATCTAGGGATTTTTCCAATCTATTGGTAATAATTGGACAATGCGATCTATACACTGGTGCGCCCTATACACCAGAAAATACGGTACATATCTGCAAATCAGTGTGCCTTCTGCTGTTGTTTCTGGGAGACCAGTTCGGATATGCATGGCTTCACCTTGGCAAGTACTCTCATGTCATCTTCTCAGCAAAGTCTGTTCCTTTTCTTCGTTTTTATGTCCAGCATCCTCGAAAAGGATTGCTCGCAAAGATATGTTGTGACAAATGGTATAAAATATACCAGGGCTTTTTTTTTTACCTCCGCGGCAGAGGCTCCACCGAACCCCTGAGACCAACTCATCGAACCCAGGTTAAGAACCACTGATTTAAAGTGAATGATTGAGCAGAAGACGGCTCTGGGAACATACATATTTGAGCATGAGTTTTCTGACAATTTCACTGCCGAGTCCCTGGCAAGATGATGAAGGTCACCATCATCATCATTGAGGTGACAAAGAAAAAAAGTCAGCCAAACGAGTTATTAGCAAGCCGGTGTAGCTGCCACCATCAATCAACATCATTTTAACATCACTCTAAAGGGGATATGAACAAACTAACCAACCAATGAATCAACCAACGAATCAACCAATGAATCAACCAATGAACAAGTCAACCAATCAACCAACGAATCAACCAATGAACGATTCAACCAACCAACCAATGAATCAACCAACCAAGGAATCAACCAACCAATGAATCAACCAACAAATCCACCAATGAATCAACCAATGAACAATTCAACCAATCAACCAACGAATCAACCAATGAACGATTCAACCAACCAACCAATGAATGAACCAACCAATGAATCAACCAACCAATGAATCAACCAACCAATGAATCAACCAACCAACAATCGAACCAACCAACCAACCAACCAACCAACCAACAAACCAACCAACCAACCAACCAACCAACCAACCAACCAACCAACCAACCAACCAACCAACCAACAATCGAACCAACCAACCAACATCCCTCCTTCCTCCCTTCCTTTCTTTCATCCATCCATCCATCAATCATCTTCCACTTGGTCTGAAGTTAGGTCTCGGGGCAGCAGCATGAGCAGGGAGGTCCAGACAGCTCTTTCCACAGTCACCTCTTCCAGCTCTTCTGGGAGGACTCCAAGATGTTCCCAGGCCAACAGAGAGATGTAGTCTCTCCAGTGTGTTCTGGGTCTTTCCTGGGGTTCTCCTTCCAGTCGGACATGCCTGAAGAACCTCCCTAGGGAGGCGCCCAGGAAGCATCCTTATCAGATGCCCAAACCACCTTAACTGGCTCCTCTCGATGTGGAGGAGCAGCAGTTCTACTCCGAGTTTCTCCTGATAACGGAACTTCTCACCCTGTCTCTAAGGGAGAGTCCAGCTACCCTGTGGAGGAAACTCATTTCAACTGTCTGTATCCACTATCTCAATCTTTCGGTCACTACCCAGAGCTCATGACCATAGGTGAGGGCCATATGACCAAACTGACTGTGGTTAAAAGTCTTCCACCAAGGGTCACTGATGAACCCAGGTGGGTATGATGAGGGAAGACATCAGTATTGAAATAATCAGCTCAACTTAAAATACAGGTTTGCTTGCTGTGTACCGTAGATAAAAATAGGCCATAACTTTCAACTAGTAGCACAAAATGCAGCCAAGTGGCTTGCAAACACCCAAAATTCATTGATTGCCACAGAAAATTTTCCCATTTTCTTACAATTCCGAGTCCAACTAGCTAACTAGCCTCCAACAGTTGTGGCCCTTTTTCTGGCTTAACTGGGGATTAAAGAGAGTGTAAGTTTTAAGGTACGTATACATGTCTCTCTGATAAGGATGTGATAGATTTGTCAACCCAACCAGGGTATACCTTGTTTCATGGTATCTTAGGATGGTACTAACATGAACAGAAAACAACAACAAAAAAAGATGGAAAAAGAAAAACAAGAGTCAGCATACGGCACATTATATGCCCATCAACAAACTATTATACAGCAATATAATAATAATAATAATAAACTTTATTTGTATAGCACCTTCCTACAATGCCTTGCATTGACCAAGGTGCTTAACAGGATAAAAAGATGAATAAACTGGAACAATAAATCAATGAAAATAGAATAAGAAACAACAGCAATAAAAGAAGGCAATGGAAATAAAAAATGCTACATACTAAAATAACACAAGTAATAAAAGTTACACACTGAAAGCTTTTTTGAACAAGTGGAAATAAAAGGCAATGGAAATAAAAAATGCTACATATTAAAATACCAAAAGTAATAAAAGTTACACACTGGAAGCTATTTGAACAAGTGGAAATAAAAAGGCAATGGAAATAAAAAATGCTACATATTAAAATACCAAAAGTAATAAAAGTTACACACTGGAAGCTTATTTGAACAAGTGGAAATAAAAAGGCAATGGAAATAAAAAATGCTACATATTAAAATACCAAAAGTAATAAAATAATAATAATAATAATGTGTTTGTCTGTCATCTGCGTATGTTTCCCATACACAGACGAAATTCGTCTCTGCATTTAACCCAACCACCCCAGGTGGTGCAGTGAGCAGCCAGAGGGCGCTCGGGGAGCTGGAGAATTAGGTGTGCACTCATAGACACCCCAAGGTGTGTAGTGGCCGGGACGCGAACCCGCGTCCTTCGGGTCCCAAGTCAAACGCCCTAACCACTATACCATCTTGGCTNCTCAAGGGGGAGACTGTTCCAGGCTTTTGGGCCGGCAACAGAAAATGACCGGTCTCCCCATTGTTTGTACCTTGAGCGAGGCACCTCCAGCAGGTGTTGACTGGCAGAGCGTAAATCTCTGCCGGGCTGATGGGCTGATATACTGTAATGATCCGAACAAGCAAAGACCTTGTATGCCATTCAACCGTGATTTGTGATCTTGGTCTTGTAGCTGGGTTGATGAAAAGGTATGTAACATGCTGTCTAGTGGTGGTACACTTGTGTATAGTATAGTTTACCAATCTTGAGTGTAAGAGCAAGTAATTTGTATGATATTTGACTTGATTTGTGACCTTGACCTTGATAAATCTGGGTAGATGTGTAGGCTACACTTCGTTTAGTGATGGTGCGTATGTGTATGAAGTTTTTTTAAATGATCTTAAGTGAAAAGAATAGAGAGTATACCATAATGGGGCCGAGATGGTGTAGAGGCAGGGCAGCCGGCTCAGGACCAGAAGGTCTCGGGTTCGATACCCGGTCACAGCATACCTCGTTGTGTCCCTGGGCAAGACACTTAACCCCGAGTTGCTCCCGGTAGGTCAGGAAGTGCCTTGCATGGCAGTCTACCGCTACCAGTGTATGAATGTGTGTATGAATGGGTGGATGGCTGGTACTGTGAAGCGCTTTGGGGTCCCTCAAAGGGGGCTGGAAAGCGCTATATAAGTAAGCTCCATTTACCATTTTACCATAATACATCCACTTTTCAATGAGAGTAAACAGCAGGTTTACAGAAAAAAACCACGTGAATTTAAATACAGTATCTTAAATGTCTTTAGCAAGAAAATAAACAGTCCACAGATAAATCAGGTGACAAAAAGAGAAAAACATCAAAAAGGACTTTTTTGGTGTATTTATACATTAATATATTTTATATGTATATAGTTGACAGAGGTTGACTTTCAGTCCTGAAGCTGATTCCAGAAAAAAGAAAACCCAAACTGTTTATTTTTATAAATATTTCTAATACCTCTGTATTCTCTGTACCTCATAAACATGACTCAGTATCCCATTAGTAAGGACTCAATTAATTTTGGTACATTTCCTGAGCTCTGCTGCTGTGAGTGCTGACTCATGTGGTTTGTTTTATTTCAGTCTGGAATGAATGTGTACAATCACTGTACTACAGGGCAACACATTTTGTTTTACAGTTTGGGTACTACAGTTGTCCCTTGTTTATTGCAGGGTTTAGGGGCCACATCCCACTGTGATAAGTGAAAAACCACCAAGTAGTGATAGTAGTACAAAGTACTTACTGTAATTAGTATCAGAACATCAAAAAGAGTTTTTGTGTATCAGTGTGTGGAGTGGAATGATGATTAAAGGATGAGCTCAGACAAAGTACAAATATAAGCTAGCTTAAAAAACAGTATTAAAATGAGCTTATTGGAAAATATGTTATATGGGATGGGTGTTTCAAAGACCAAAAATGCAATTGCTTATATTAATAATGTGTAAATAATTGTACATTCAATGACGAGAAAGTGAGGTTTAAGCTT
>JBBPBX010058848.1:0-18912 GCA_038048925.1 Garcialebias charrua | reverse complement strand
TATATATATATATATGCTCCTTTCAGCAAATTTTTGAAAGTACAGAGCTATATCTCAATAAGGACCAGTTTACACGGCGCGTATTTTGAGTGTAACCGCTACTTTCTCTTTGCGACTTTGCTTATCGCCTACACGACGCTGCTGGCCCCCCTCGATGACTCCGATACTTTTCTGACCCTGCTCTCAAGGTGGAAGTTTTTCGCTGACCCCCCGCTGATAATGTAAACATCTCCCGTGGAGCTTTTGTTTGAACACATGCGCGCAGCCCGCACGCGCGGACAGTCTGACATTTCACGTGTCACGCTGCAAAATATAACAGTTTAACAATAATAAACAGTATTTATGTTGGCGTGGGAGATGTAAATTTATCTGAACTACAGTATCTATCTGGACTCGTTACATTTTTTAAACAGTGCGTAACGTGCTGTGAAAATGAAGACACCAGGTTTATTTTTTATTTATTTATTTATTCAGCACCACAAAGTTTAAACACAAACACTGAGAATTAAACTGAACACACTATTAAAACACGTGAACCGAACTGTAACTATGTTAATGAACTGGACTCTGCTGTGTGTTCATCTGGACCCATCAGAACCGCCGAACCGTCTGCCTGCTGGAACGACAGCTTCTCCACCTGGCAGAAATAAATAAATAAAAACTCAGTTGTTGTGTGATCAAAGTAAACACAAGCAAACATTATATTAAGAACGTTGATTTACCTGCTGTAAGTCAGCTGTTTATCACGGAGTAAAGTCCGGTTCTGGTCCACAGTCCACTCAGCGGTTCTGGTCCACAGTCTCAGCGTCTGGTGTGCAGCTTGTTAGATGAAGCGGGTCCCACTGACTCAAATCTGTTGACTCTTATCCAAATTCCAGCTTTAACTTGTTGTTAACTTGTTGACAACAACTTGTAGTTAGCTGATTTTAGCCAGAGAGGAAAACAGACGAGGCAGGCTCTCGGCTGCTGTTTACCTCAGGCTGCACGCATGCGCAGTAGTGAAGGTTCCAAAAATCACAGCGCCATCTAAAGGCCCAGCATGGTAACTACAGTGAAATCATGAGGACGGGGGGTGGAGGGGAGAGAGTCGTATCCACAGAATTCGACAGTTTCAACGCAAAACTTTTCACCTAATTAACATACCCAAAACATCCGTTTCCCCCACACAGTGTCCGTGTAAACAGGGCCTAAGTCTCTCTCTGGTGTAAGAAAGTTACTCTCAACTGAAGAAGCAATGCTGTTGGAATGTGGGGGTTATTTGTGGGGGGAGTATGTTAATGAAGGTTCTCAGTGTGGGGGAGTGATCCTTTGTTTTGTCCTACTGGAGGTGATATGCTAGAGAAGGAAGGAAGGAATGTTTACTATTCAAACCCACAAACAAAACCTCCAGCCCCAGGGGCCCAAAAACCTAATGGAAGGTGAATACTTTAAAATTGTCATTTGACAAACTCACAGTAGTTATAATGCTGCGTTCCAGTTGTCCTCGGAGGTCGTAATTACGAGCTTCCGAGCAGTAAATATGAACTGGAACGCCCCCTCAGGTCGTAATTACAACTCGTGAACTCTGTGTAGCCGCACGGCACCCGAGATCTCCGAGATCATCATTTCAAGATGGCTGCTCCTCGCATCAACAGTGAGTGAAAGAGTTACTTTTTACCCTTTTTCGCAGTTCTGTGTGGTTTACTCAACCGTAACTTCACATTAATGCATTCAGGCATTGTAGTTCTTTACAGTAATGATAATGATATGTTTAAACAGCCGCTGTGCGTCGACAACGGCTCGCTAAACGGGTGTGAGGCGGCATTGTTGTTGTTTAGCACAGTACTCGTTTTAGCTGTTCAGCGTTCATTGTTTATCATTAACTCAGTAACACATTTCGTACTTTACAGTGATTATTGTACGATATGTCGCCTAATAATTAGAGGATGTTTCTAAGCTGTTTGTGTTTTCTAAAGAGCGTGAACGTGATTGTTGTTGTGTTGATGATGTAGCTGCGTCGGAGACCTGCAACCTCGTTGTTCTTTGTTCACCTTTACATGTGTTTTTAGCTAGTAAACTAATGTTTTGCACCATAAACTGTTTTTAAAAGATCTATCAATATTTATCTTGGCTTGTCAGGGTGGGAATCCAGTTTAACATAATCAATTATTTAGTTTAAAAAAAATGCAAAACTTGAAACCCAAACCATCCTGTTCATCCACAGCTGTGTGTGTCTGTGTGTTGGTGTGTGTGAGACAGTGAAAATCGAGCTTATTTATTATTGTGGGTTAGTTTTGTGAGTTACTGCTATGATGTGATTTGTTGTTAACCATGTGTATATTTCTTTGCAGTTTATGTGGACATGGATGCGAAGATGTTCCTGGACCCAAACAGACAAACCTGTTTCCCTGGTCCCTTGTTCCAGAGGAATGGTGACTCCTTGACATATTTTATGGATGAAAATCTAACTGTACACGTCCAGTTAGTGCAACTCAACGACTCTACAGCAGTATTGTATTCTCTGCATGTGCCAGCTGCTACTGGAAGTGTCTTTATGGGTCCAACATTCCTAATTATGATTTTTTTTGTAGTTAGTAATTTTGATTTAGTTTTAGCTGGTAGCTCATTTTACCGAGATCTCAGACCTACCTCAAATTGTACCTGTGCCTTGTTGTCAAACAGTACTTTATTAAAAACAATTTGAAATAACAAATGCACAAATTCTTCTGTCTTACTTCACAATAAGCGTGGTTTTTCATTAGAATAAAGGAAAGGAGGTAATGAAAAGAAACTATTTAGAATAAAAGTAAATTCATTGTAAAAGAGGAACACCTCTGGTATAAAAACACGACAATTTGTCATGATGCACTGAATAGTTTTTCATTAATGTTGTTGGAAACCGATGTACTTGCAGATAAACTAGTGCTATTTGTTTTAGCCTTTCCTGTACTTCATGCATTTCACACATCTTCTGTCTATTCCTGACATTCGAACAAAGTGTTTTACAGCAGTTTGTATTTAAAAAAAGGTTTTACACAGTTGTCCTAATTGATCTATAATTAAAATTGTTAAAATCAAGTACATATTATGTCTGTCTTTGAACTTGAGATAATTTCTTTCCCGACTTCTCAGATACTTTGAAACTTTTAATCAGGTGTTTTTGTTGTGGGAAACTAAGTTTTGCAGCTGGTTTTTGAAGCATGTTTTTGTAGCTGTAAAAAGTGTGTTTACCTATACCAGCTTATGTTTTTGGCGTGGTTTATCCACACTCATATAAATGACAGCGAGAGAGTGGCATGTCAGATAAACACATTTAATCATAACACTAGAACATTATTTGACAATTTATGACAAGCTAATACAAGTACAGCATCCACACATCACAGTAACGTATACGGTGAAAGGCAGCAGCAGATAACGCTTTCTCACATGCGTTAGGCCAGGAGATGAAGGTGTGTCCCAGTGTGCAAAATGGCCTTCAGTACTTCCATGATGATCCTGTGTGCTGAGGACTGCGAGACCAAATTTGTCAGACATCTCCCTGAAGCTGTTCTGGTTGGCCATGTACCACAGGAACATCAGGACCTTCTTTTCTACAGGGACTGGTGCTGCACCTTGACAGTGCTCCTTCCTTATGCCTTTCTCCTGCAGCTGCATCATTACAGATGTGAACTGGGTCTTGTTGACTCTGAAATGACGCACAAACTTGTTGTCATCCATGTTCAGCATCACCTCCCATAGTCTTCATGATTATTCCATGTGTCTGTAGGTTTGTGTGTATCAGCAGCATCCTAAAATACAAAGAAATTTCAAGTTTAATAACAATTTTAACAATAAACAGTAAAACATGTCTGCTGATGCATGCTCAATAATCCAGGTAGAAAATTTTTAAAAAGCTAAGTGGTCCTCTGGACATTCAAAAAACAAAACAAAGCAAGAAAACACTTTTTTTGTTGTTGCTTTGTTTAGTTTTTTGAATGTCCAGAGGACCACACTTAGCTTTTTTTATGTCTGCTAATTATGCTGAGGTAGTAAAAAAGAACAGAAAAACCTCATGTTCAGCACTTTCTGACTTTATTTATCTAATGATAACTTCTGTACTGCTGCTATTTTCCTAAAAGAGATCGAATTAAAACTATAAAATAGATGTGAAAGAAGAGCCTCGATCATAATGATCAAAAATAAGCTTATTTATTTAAAAAAATACTGGTTGAAACAACATACCTGGTTAACGTTTCAAGAGCCTCAGAATTGCTCTTCAACTTCGCTGCTAATTGGTCTAGAAACCTTTTATTAATCCAACAAAGCAAGAACAACAACAGCCTTGTAGCGGGCGTCCATCTTGTTTTGGTCGTCGCTCCGACAAGCTAACTGGAACGCATTCAACTCGGAAATACCGTCATTCCGGGTTCCTAATGCTGCGTCCCAGTTGTCCTCGGAGGTCGTAATTACGAGCTTCCGAGCAGTAAAAATCAACTGGAACGCCCCCTCAGGTCGTAATTACAACTCGTGGACTCTGTCTCGCCGCACCATACCCGAGTTCGCCGAGATCATCGTTTCAAAATGGCTGCTCCTCGCATCAACAGTGAGTGAAAGAGTTACTTTTTACTCTTTTTCGCTGTTCTTTGTGGTTTACTCAGCCGTAACTTCACATTCAGGCACTGTAGTTCTTTACAGTAATGATAATGATATGTTTAAACAGCCGCTGTGCGTCGACAACGGCTCGCTAAACGGGTGTGAGGCGGCATTGTTGTTGTTTAGCACAGTACTCGTTTTAGCTGTTCGGCGTTCATTGTTCATCATTAACTCAGTAACACATTTCGTACTTTACAGTGATTATTATACGATATGTCGCCTAATAATTAGAGGACGTTTCTAAGCGGTTTGTGTTTTCTAAAGAACGTGATTGTTGTCGTGTTGATGTGATGTAGCTGCGTCGGAGACCTGCAACCTCGTTGTTCTTTGTTCACCTTTACATGTGTTTTTAGCTAGTAAACTAATGTTTTGCACCATAAACTGTTTTTAAAAGGTCTATCAAGATTTATCTTGGCTTGTCAGGGTGGGAATCCAGTTTAACAGAATCAATTATTTTGTTTAAAAAAAATGCAAAACTTGAAACCCAAACCATCCTGTCAATCCACAGCTGTGTGTGTCTGTGTGTGTGTGTGTGTGTGTGGGGTGTGTGTGTGAGAGAGAGTGAAAATCGACCTTATTTATACTTATTATTGTGGGTTAGTTTTGTGAGTTACTGTCATCTGTGATTTGTTGTTAACCATGTGTATATTTCTTTGCAGTTTATGTCAACATGAAGATGAACATGTTCCTGGACCCGAGCAGACAAACCCGTTTCCCTGGTCCCTTGCATTTTGCCAGCTGCTACTGGAACAGTGTCTTTGTGTCCAACATTACTAAGTAAGATTTTTGTGAAGTTAGTTATTTTGATTTAGTTTTAGCTGGTAGCTCATTTTACTGAGACCTCAGACCTCAAATTGTACCTGTGCCTTGTTGTCATACGTTATTAAAAACAATTTGAAATAACAAATGCACAAATTCTTGTCTTACTTCACAATAAGTGTGGTTTTTCAGTAGAATAAAGGAAAGCAGGTAATGAAAAGAAACTATTTAGAATGAAAGTAAATTCAGTGTAAAAGAGGAACACCTCTGGTATTCAAACACGACAATTTGTCATGATGCACTGCAGTTTTTCATCAATATTTTTGGAAACCGATGTACTTGCAGAGAAACTAGTGCTCTCATGTTCTCATCGGGCAGAGTTTTAAAATTACTACATAGAAATGCTTTATTTAAGCACTGACTTTTAAGCAGGTGTTATTGTTGTGGGAAACTTAAGTTTTGCAGCTGGTTTTTGAAGCTGTAAAATGTGTTTACCTATACCAGCTTATGTTTTTGGCGTGGTTTATCCACACAGATATAAATGACAGCGAGAGAGTGGCATGTCAGATAAACACATTTAATCAAAACAGCACTATAACAACACTAGAACATTTTTTGACAAGTTATGACAAGCTAATACAAGTACAGCATCCACACATCACAGTAAAGAATTAATTTAGTCATATTCAATCCTCCTGCCTTGGACAGCTGTTTGGGTGATCCTGACACACTGGTGAAGCCCCAATGCAGAGGTTATGCAGAAGGCAGGCTGCCATGATGACAATCATCACCACAGCATCAATTCGTTAGGCCAGGGGATGAAGGTGTGTCCCATTGTGCAAAATGGCCTTCAGTACTTCCATGATGATCCTGTGTGCTGAGGACTGCGAGACATCAAATTTGTCAGACATCTCCCTGAAGCTGTTCTGGTTGGCCATGTACCACAGGAACATCAGGACCTTCTTTTCTACAGGGACTGGTGCTGCACCTTGACAGTGCTCCTTCCTTATGCCTTTCTCCTGCAGCTGCATCATTACAGATGTGAACTGGGTCTTGTTGACTCTGAAATGACGCACAAACTTGTTGTCATCCATGTTCAGCATCACCTCCCATAGTCTTCATGATTATTCCATGTGTCCGTAGGTTTGTGTGTATCAGCAGCATCCTAAAATACAAAGAAATTAAATTGTTTTGTTACTATGGACCATATGAGTCTGAAATAAAGTTTTGATTGATTGAAGTTTAATAACAATTTTAACAATAAACCGTAAAAACGTCTGCTAATGGTTTGAGGTAGTAAAAAGAAAAGAAAAACAATGTTCAGCACTTTCTGACTTTATTTATCTAATGATAACTTCTGTACTGCTGCTATAATCCTAAAAGAGATCGAATTAAAACTATAAAGTAGATGTAAGAGCCTCAAGACCATAATTAACAAAAATAAGCTTATTTATAAATAAATAAAAACTACTGGTTAAAACAACATACCTGGTTAACATTTCAAGAGCCTCAGAATTGCTTTTCAACTTCGCTGCTGGTCTGGAAACCTTTTTATAATCCAACAAAGCAAGAACAACAACAGCTTCGTAGCGGGCGTCCATCTTGTTTTCGTCATCGTGCCGACAAGCTAACTGGAACGCATTTAACTCGGTGATGACGTCATTCCGGGTTCATAATTTCGACCTCCGAGGCAACTGGAACGCAGCATTAAATTCCGACTTCCGATGCAACTGGAACGCAGCATTATAGTAGTCTGAATTTCCTGGGTTTACCATTGTTAACAGCAGAGGGCCTTCGGATTGACCCAGAAAAAGTACGGGCAGTCCGTGAGCTGCTGAGACTCACAGATGTTAAGGGTGTACAGAGGCTTGTAGGTGTGCTAAACTACCTTTCAATGTTTTGTGATCATCTTTCTGAAGACAGTGAAGTTTTGAGACAACTTACACACAAAGAGGACATGTGGGAATGGACAGAGGTGCATGAGACAGCTTTAGAAAGACTGAAAGATAAAATAACAAATGCACCACTACTCAAGTACTATGATCAAAATGAGGAGCTAACCATGCAGTGTGATGCTTCAGAGACAGGACTAGGAGCAGCACTGACACAGAAAGGGAAACCTGTAACATTTGTAAGCAGAGTGCTGACTCCCACAGAAAGGGGTTATGCCCAGATAGAAAAGGAATGTTTGGCCATAGTATTCGGGACAGAAAAGTTCCACCAGTATACTTATGGTAGAAAAGTGACTGTACAGAGTGACCATAAGCCACTGGAAAATATTGTGAGAAAACCACTGCATAGTGCGCCAAAGAGATTACAGAGAATGTTACTCAGGCTGCAGAAATATGATTTTAATGTGATCTATGTGCCTGGTCGAGACATGCTTTTAGCTGACACACTAAGCAGAGCTTATTTACCTGACAGCAGTCAGGGGTCACAGAGTCTGAGACAGAGACAACATGATTTCCTACCTGCCCATCTCAGCAGAAAGACTGACAGCCATCCGTTATGCAAGAACAGAGGACTCAAAGCTGTAGGAAGTGATTAAGTTGATCCAGACAGGATGGCCAAAGTACAAAAAAGACGAGCAGCTACACATTCAACATTATTTCACTTTTCAGGACGAGCTAAGCTTTCAGGATGGAATAGTCTTCAAGGGGGAAAGAGCAGCAGTTCCTGATGCACTAAGAGCTGACCTAACCCGTCGAATACACTCATCACACCTGGGAGTGGAGGGCTGCCTCAGACGAGCATGTGAATGTGTGTACTAGTGTAGTGATACAACCCGGTCTCTGAATCTCTTAGTGGTACACTTTTCTTGAGGCTCTCAAAGAGACGAGTGGACACTATTTTATTTTAATAATTTCAATCAAGACACGTATTATTTCAGGAGACTTCCTTTTAATTTGTGTTAATTCAGAATAACTGTTCATTAATTAACAGAATAACTCTTGTCATTGTATGATCATGATTTATGCTGTACCAATGTTGATCACTTCTTCATATGCTGAATCAAACTGTATGTCTTAGTCAAAGAAATATGGCAAAGTTGAGAGATATGTTAAGTTGTACTTTTCAGATTTGTTTTAGAAATGTTAACACATGAATCAAAGTCTAATCAAGTTATCTGTATAACTGGCGACTGGTTTCTGTCCGTTCTAAAAACAATCTTCCTCTCCTATCCTGAAGTAACCTTCAGACTTTCAACTCTCTGACCTGCAAAGTCACTCCTTTATTTTGGTGAACAACCAATGAGCGGAGTGGATTTAACTGGGTCAAGCTCTCTACAAAAACCTTAACTTCTTGCTTTTCTTTAGTCCACGAGGGATGTTAAACTATGTTCTTCTCCTGAAAGCTGGATGAACGCCAGTCAAATGCCAATGACTTTGTTCTATCAGCAAGGTTTTCACAGCAAACTCACTGTGAAATCTAGCTTAAAAGCTCCACTTGAAGGAATTTTCCTTCAAGGAATCTTTTATCTTGAAAAACCAAACTGGGACCTGAGCCATTACTCCGTGAGGTAGAGGCAGACCTCATTGGAACCGTTGGAAGATGGACGCTGGTCACTTGTAAACCGTAATAGGACATGCACGCAGGGCCGTCCCAAGCCACTTTGGGGCCCTAATTGAAATTTGGATGGGGGCCCTCTGTTTCTACTAATAATGTGAATTACTGCAATCAACGGTCAGATGGTTTTATCATTCTCCCACCTGATAAAACGTATTGCAACTCTGACAGTCCTTTTTAATGTATATATGTAATTTATTGCAGGGGTGTCAAACTTATTTTAATTTTGGACCACATCAAGTTCATGAATGTCCTCAGAAGGCCAGACATGGCAGAATGTATTGATAAAACTGCCTATGAATAAACTGGTAAAATCAAACTTTCTAAAAAATAAAATAAAAAAACTTCGCCCATCATGCCTTTTGGGGAAGGAAAATGTATCCTTAATAAGCATTGGTCCTCTCATCACCTGCTCAGTCCTGTTGTAGTGGACCTACCCAGGGTCAAACTAAGGTTTTTGAACTGTCCAGTGATGACCTTTACTGACCTCTCAGTAAAGCAAGACATTTACTACAAATTATTCCATTAGTTGTAATCTGAGAACATAGTCACCAAAAGAGACTATTTCTATCTTTGATTTTATTCTAATGTAATCAAAAGAATAACTTTTGTCATTTTCATGATATATGTTATATGCTGTTATTCTTTTAATATGAAGCATGACTGTGTTACTTGATCAAATGAAAGGGTGTCAAAGTTCAGATAAAAGGTCAAACTGACTTACACGGAAATTGTTTTTTTCAGCTAAAACTCTCATCTAGCGTCTAAAAGTCTCTTCACTCAGATACTTTTCCTAAACAATTTCCCTCTGCTCTGGTTGTAACCTTGGGTCGTGATAACAAGTGAACTGCTCGACTGGTCCACGGACCAATGAAAAAGAGACAAGTCTCGCTTCATCTCAGATCCTTCCTAAAAGTTCTAAGCTGTTGCCGGAACGATGAGTCTGCTGGGAACTTCAAGATGTGAGGTCGTCCCAAAGAGCTGGATGAACTCAGTCACATGCTAAGGACACGTCATCCAGTTAAGGACTAATAACATGCTGTCATGGGCGTAACAGCCGCGGGGTACGCGTGGGACATGTCCCCCGCACTTTCCATATCTGTGCCCTCTGTCCCCCGCACTTTTTTGAACCATTACAACTGTCTAATCTGCTAATAAGATGCGGTAACTCGTTTTTCCGAACTGTCTTTAAACGCACCATAAACGGCACACGCTTACACTGGTGTGACGCACCTGTTTACAAGGGGAGACCGACGTGCTGGTGTTGGGCATTAGCTGCAGAGCGACCATGTTCAGCAAACCAGCCAGAGTCAGCAAAAAGCAAAAAACTCTGCACAATTTTTTCCGACCAAGCCCTGTAAGTGAACAATGCTGTTTCATGCAGATAATGAGTATGAGACTAGTAAATACTATCATAATATTAGCTAAATTATGACTAGTAAATACAACAGATAATGTTAGCTAAATTATGACTAATGTTAGCTAAATTATGACTAGTAAATACAACAGATAATGTTAGCTAAATTATGACTAATGTTAGCTAAATTATGACTAGTAAATACTAACAGATAATGTTAGCTAAATTTATGACTAGTAAATACTAACAGATAATGTTAGCTAAATTATGACTAGTAAATACCAACAGGTAATGTTAGTTAAATTATGACATATACTACAGACACTGTTAGCTAAATTATGAATTATAAATACTACAGATAATGTTGGCTAATTTATGACTAATAAACTCTTACAGATTATGGTAGCTATGACTACCAGATGAAGTGGGTAGCAGCCTAAGTAGGGAGGCCCAGACTTCCCTCTCCCCAGCCACATGGAACCTGCTCAGAGGTACTGGTTCCCACAAAGACCATTCCGTTATTAGAACTAGTAATCTCATGCAGATAGTATTAGGTAAATGATGACTGCTTCACACATGCAATTACAATAGTTGACAGGTATAATAATGGTTTTACATTTCTTGCTACTTAGTTAATGCCAAGAATAAACAATCTTATTTATTTTCTTTGTAAAATTTGTGCTCACTTGCTTTCCACATAATAAAAATCTTTATTGCCACCATAGAAAGAACAATGTCAGGGAGGAGACAAACCAGAGGCCAGCAGCAGGGATGATGGTGATGCAGGGTCTTCCCAGGTAAGGACAGGTTATAACATGCTAAGAAAATGATTTATTACAGGGAGAAACGATGCAGGTTTCAGATCAGGATTTATTTACAGATACTTCAGAATTACTCTTATTCCCACTCCAAAAATATTTTTCATATGTATTAGCACAGAGAGAAGAGCATGTGTCAGGGCAAAGACCAGACTGCAGCACATTGACTGCAGATGATATCTAAATGATGATTACGGTAGTTCATACATGCCAATATATTGTTATGCTAGTTAACAAGAATATTAAGGTTGTTTTTACATTTCTTGCCAGTTAGTTAATGCCAGGAATAAGCCTTTTCCAGGTTTAATGTCTGTGCAAAATTTGTACTCACTTGCTTTCCACATAATAAATTTACTTAATTATCTGGCTTCTATAGATGTTTGAGGGTAATTGTGTCAAGTCAACCAGAGTTTGGCAGCTAATTCTTTAGATTTTGTTAGTATATAATTTAAATAACTAGAGTGTATCCCCTGGTGCTGCACAGTGGCTGTTATTTGTTTTTAGCCACCAAGGACAAATCTGATTGAGAGAGGATGAGAAATTGAAAAATTTGTCCCCCTCACTTCTGAGATGGTGATTACGCCCTTGCATGCTGTTATGAGTCCACTTCGAACGAGCGTAAGCTCAAAACTTTGTTTATTCCTCCATGGAATAAGTTATCTTGAAGTCAGAGGCCAGGAGCTGACGCATTTTCTGATGACCAACGCGAAACCAGGAGACGTTGGAAGGTAAACGAATAACCTGCTCAGAGGTACTGGTTCCCACAAAGACCCGTGCGTCTGAAAAGCTACAAGGTCTTCTCTCTTACCGGGCGGTCGTCAAAAGGTAAAGAGCTGTTTACAAACGTACCTGGGGTTTAGCAGAAGTCGGATGGAAAGTGTAATTTCTGGTTACCCTCAAGATAAATAACTTCCTCCTTTAACCTCTCCTTCTTAAATTTCTCCATCTCCATTTCTAAGCTGGTAACTATTTTTAAGTCATAGAGCCTCAGACTAAATATGTTAATATCCTATATTTAAGTCTGTTGTGTTACAATTTAAATGTACTGACGTATTAAATTGAAAGAAAGTGAAATCATGTCAATCAAGTGTAATGGTGTTAATTTAGTGATTTATTTTAAATAAATGGTAGTGTCTTTGGCATACCAACTAAGTTAACGTGTCCATTGTCACTCTATGGCTTTATTTATTTATCCATCATAAAGATCACAGAAATATTGGGTAAACTGAAAAAGAAAAGAATCCGTGAAATTACTATTCAATCTGAATAAGTAAGTTAATTAAGTATAAAGAAGTCAGCTTAACACTGACCCCTGCTAAAATCCTTTACATCTGGGTGGCACCGTATGTGTTTAAAGACACAATCTGGTGGCTCCCTCGTGTTTACTTCATCTGGTGGCTCTGTACGAGATTTCTGAAGGTTTATTGATAAATCTGTGATCTCTCATGAACTGTAACGTCCATCCATCCATTTTTGTCCGCTTATCCGGGGTCGGGTCGCGGGGGTAGCAGCCTAAGTAGGGAGGCCCAGACTTCCCTCTCCCCAGCCACATGGAGCAGCTCCTCTGGGGGAATCCCAAGGCGTTCCCAGGCCAGCCGAGAAACATAGTCCCTCCAGCGTGTCCTGGGTCTTCCTCTGGGTCTCCTCCCGGTGGGACATGCCCGGAACACCTCACCAGGGAGGCGTCCAGGAGGCATCCTAACCAGATGCCCGAGCCACCTCAACTGGCTCCTCTCGATGTGGAGAAGCAACGGCTCTACTCCGAGTCCCTCCCGGATGACTGAGCTTCTCACCCTATCTCTAAGGGAGAGTCCAGACACCCTGCGGAGAAAACTCATTTCAGCCGCTTGTATCCGAGATCTCGTTCTTTCGGTCACAACCCAAAGCTCATGACCATAGATGAGGGTGGGAACGTAGATCGATCGGTAAATTGAGAGCTTTGCCTTTCGACTCAGCTCTCTCTTCACCACGACAGACCGGTACAGTGCCCGCTTCACTGCGGACTGCACCTATCCGCCTATCGATCTCACGCTCCAGTTTTCCCTCATTCGTGAACAAGACCCCGAGATACTTAAACTCCTCCACTTGGGGCAGGACCTCATCCCCGACCCGGAGAGGGCATGCTACCCTTTTCCGGCTCAAGACCATGGCCTCGGATTTGGAGGAACTGATCCTCATCCCGGCCGCATCACACTCGGCTGCAAACCGCTCCAGCGAAAGCTGTAGATCACAACCTGATGAAGCCAATAGGACCACATCATCTGCAAAAAACAGAGAAGCGATTCTAAGGCCACCAAAACGGATCCTCTCAACACCTTGGCTGCACCTAGAAATTCTGTCCATAAAAGTTATGAACAGAATCGGTGACAAAGGGCAACCTTGGCGGAGTCCAACTGTAACTGAACTGTAACGTCATGTTTGCATATTAGGATCCAAGTTTTAAACTCTGAGGATAATGATTTTGGCTGGAAGTGTTCAAGACAGGCAGATTCTGCATGTTTTTATCATTTGAGGCTGAGAAATTGTTATTCGTTCAACTCTTTTACACGCTGTTGGAAGCTTTTAGGTGAGGTTTTGTCAGCCCGTGGTCTGTGGGGGTTCTGGTTCCGGTCCAGTTCACGCAGACGCCGGTACAAAGCTTTGTTGACCGCCGTGTCAAACTGCCTGAAGAGCTATTATTAACATCAAAAAGATTGCTATGCTGGTATTTTACATGTTAGAGCAGGTCAAAGAAGCATATTACTGTTAGAGCGTGTTGGATAGTGGTTCTGAAACCCGAATTCTGCTCCTTTAAAGTGGACGGAACCGACCTTGAACGCGGCTCCGAAGAGAGTCCGTGTTGTGTTACAGTTGAAGTGCTATGTTACTGAGCGTAGCTAAGTTGTGCCTGTTTTAAATGTGATTGCCACGTTTCAGAATTTTGGGAAGTTAATTTGAAGGGTTTGAGTTGTTTAAGAGTCTATAAAGTTGTGTTCTGTTGTGCTAAGGTAACGTTACAGGCTACGTGTCCTACACGTTTGTTTATGAGCTGTGATTGGATAAACGAGGGCTGTGAGCTGTCAATCACTCTCGTAGCGAGCGCTGATTTGCTGAATTGGGAACGCACGTTGTTGCGACCAACCCACTTTGTCGTCATTTCCGGCACTTCATTGGTCGAAGGTAAGAAAACTACATTCACCATGAATGCTTGGGATTAGAACTGCAAGCGCTGTGATTGATTGGTTGACGTCACGTATCTGTGTAGCGAGCTCCGCCTCACTCATGTACGAGAGCTGGTGACGTGCTGCGTCGACCCGCCTATTTTTGTCGTCATTTCCAGGTGCACTTTGGGTGACAAGCAGTTCACTCTTACAGGACAAACGGAGATTTCACTTAAAGTTTAAAAACTCATTTGAAGCCATCTAAACTGTCTAACCACATAAATTTGTCTCTGACAAGAACGTGGTTCGAGCGTTTATCACGGATACACTAGGAACTAACTCTAAAAGGTTGTTTTTAGTTTAAATACTGAATAGAAAAATCAGTCTCCTCATGATAACATTAAGACTCTGCTTTCTGGGACCCTGAGCAGCTTTGATGAAGTTGTTCAGAGTGAGGTAGAGACCATCCTCAAGAAAATGAAGCCTTCATCCTGCGCCTTGGATCCCTTCCTCTCATCTCTCATAAAATCCAATCACTTTGCAATTAGCTCATTAATCACACAAATAATAAATCAGTCTCTACAATCTGGTCATGTTCCACTGCCTCTAAAAACTGCCATCATTAGGCCTCTTCTGAAAAAATCTAATTTGGATCCCGACATTTTTTCAAATTACCGGCCAATTTCCCACCTCCCATTTCTGTCCAAAGTGCTGGAGAAAGCAGTTGCTGCTCAGCTGCAGGAACACCTACAGCAACACTCTCTGTATGAGAAGTTCCAGTCTGGATTCAGAGCAGCTCACAGTACTGAGACTGCATTGTTGAGAGTAACGAATGATGTCCTCATGGCTGCTGACACTGGTTCTCCCTCCATCCTTGTCCTCCTTGACCTCACTGCAGCCTTCGACACTGTGGACCATAGTATCCTCCTCCACCGTCTTCATGTGGAGGTCGGTCTCTGTGACACTGTCCTGGACTGGTTCAGATCTTTCCTCTCCAATAGGCTGGAATGTGTCAGTCTTGGCAATGCCACTTCCCAGACAGTCGGTGTCTCCTGTGGTGTACCTCAGGGGTCAGTTCTGGGGCCCCTGCTGTTTTCCCTTTACATGCTGCCTTTGGGTCAAATTATTAATCAGTTCAACATTTCCTTTCACTGCTATGCCGACGACACACAACTTTACATCAGGACTGGAGCATCATCATCATCCCTATCTCCATCTTCACTCACTGCTCTCACTGCACTCACTGCTCTCTCTGCCTGCCTGGAGGAAATAAAGGCATGGATGAATCAAAACTTTCTTCAACTGAACTGCTCCAAGACCGAGGCCATATTGATTGGCACCCCTCACCAGATACAAGCATCAACTTTAACAACAATCTCCTTCTCTGGTCAAGACATCCCCCTCTCCACCTCTGTTACAAATCTTGGAATAAAAATGGACTCTCATCTCACATTTGAAAATCACATTAAGCATCTGTTTAAAACCTGCTTCTTCCATCTTCGAAACATCTCCAGACTTCGCCCATCTCTGACTTTTTCTGATGCTGAGAAACTCGTCCATGCCTTTGTCTCCTCCAGGCTCGACTACTGCAACTCCCTGTTTATTGGTATCCCTGGCAAAAACATTCAGAAGCTTCAATATATTCAAAACAGTGCAGCTAGGATTCTGTTGAGAGTTCGCAAATTTGATCATATTACACCCATTCTCCATAACCTCCATTGGCTTCCTGTCACCTACAGAATTCAATATAAAACTGCTCTCATTACCCATCAATGCTTGCACGGCACTTCACCTGACTATCTAAAGGACATTCTTGCACCATATTCATCCACCCGGTCTCTACGGTCACAGAACAGTAATTTACTTCATATTCCTCGGACCAAATTGAGGACCATGGGAGACCGAGCATTCTGTGTGGCTGCCCCCCGCCTGTGGAACTCCCTCCCTGATGACCTGAGAGCTCCACAGTCACTGGTTGACTTTAAAAGCGGCATTAAGACTTTTCTTTTTAAGCAAGCCTATTCTGCCTCCACATGATTTTATCTTTGATCTTAGCTGATATCTTTATTGATTTTACTTGATTTTATCACTTGTTTTATTTTATTTATTTTTTTAAGCAAGCCTAAATCTACATGATTTTATCTTTGATCTTAGTCGATATTATTGTTGATTTTATTTGATTTTATCACTTGTTTTATTTTTTATCTTTACCTTGTTACACATTGTAGCACTTTGAGATTTTTATTAATGAAAAGTGCATTACAAATTGAATTCATTATTATTATTATTATTATTAAGACTCGAAGCTGCCCCCTGTTGGTTAAAAGACGTTAACAGATGAGTTTTCTCAAAAACATCATAAAAAAGTCAGCATTTTTATGGTTAATTACCAGCTCTAAATTTGTTCTGTACACAAACAATAACTCCTGTTTATTTTAAATATTTTTTTTAGAATAACAGAGGTACAGACAAACATTTTTGCTTATTTTAAATACAAAAGAATTTAAAATAACAAACAAAAGTACAGTTTTCACTCCAGATAACTGCAACTTTTTTTCTTTCTCTTCCTTCTCTCTGACACATCATCTTCCACAGTTATCCTGTGTACATTTAAACTTTCCTGTTTATTTCAAATAGTGAAAAGTTTAGAGTAACGAATACAGAGCATCTTTTATTTTGATTTTCACTGAAAATCCAGATAAAAGATGGCAGGCACAGAGGGTGAGACCCCTGACACCACTGATACGGGGCAACCTGTGCCAACTGGAGGCTACGACCCGACCAAAGCAGATTGGATCGAACGTGCCTTATTTTCACTCACAGGGTCCATCACAAACTATCATGAAGAGACACAGTTGATGGAGGAGACAGATGTGGACAGGGCATTAAAAATTGTAACATCTGGAACCACAACGGCTGAAAAGAAAGCAGACAGAGATAAACGTTTGGCTAAATTAAGCCTTCCGTTAAAGGCCAAGCTAGACTTTGAAACTGTTGCACGCCGGGCTGTCTCTACATCATGTTTAACAGCACAAATAGATCCTACAGCTCTCTCTAATTTCAGGCCAGTTTCCCATCTGTCATTTCTATCAAAGGTCCTAGAAAAGATTGTTTTTATTCAACTTCAATCTTTTCTAGAACTCAACAACCTGTTTGAAAAATTTCAGTCAGGTTTTCGAGCTCGTCACAGCACTGAATCTGCACTGCTCAAAGTACAGAATGACATTCTTCTGTCTCTGGATGCAAAAAACCCTGCACTGCTGGTGATGTTAGACCTCTCAGCAGCTTTTGACACCGTCGACCATCAGGTACTAATCAACCGCTTGTCTCAGCAGGTTGGTCTCCAGGGAGCTGTGCTTGAGTGGTTCAAATCTTACCTGTCTGGGAGAACTTTCTCTGTCATGATAGGCGATCTGTCCTCCTCTTCATCAACCCCTCTGACCTCCGGCGTACCACAGGGATCTATTCTAGGGCCAGTCCTCTTCTCTCTTTACATGCTGCCATTAGGATCAATCATCACACGTCATAACCTGTCTTTTCACATGTATGCAGACGATTTACAAATCTATCTGCCAGTCACTCCCAACCCCTCACTCAGTTCAAACACTCTTGTCAACTGCTTAAATGACATTAAGCACTGGCTCTCTCAAAACTTCCTCCACCTAAACACAGATAAAACTGAATGCATTTTGTTTGGTGCACCTGATGACACCAGCAACATCCTTCCCTGTCCCAGTGTTGGTTTTCCCCTCCCCCACTTCAACTCGGTGGTCAGAAATCTTGGAGTGCAGTTTGACTCCAATTTAAAGTTTGATAAACAGATCAGTTCTGTTGTCAAGACCAGCTTTTTCCAACTCCGTCTGCTCTCCAAAGTCAAGTCATTTCTTAGTCGTGGTGATCTGGAGAAGGCCATCCATGCCTTTGTGACCTCCAGACTTGACTATTGTAATGCTTTGTATCTTGGCATTAATCAATCCTCCATCTCCCGTTTACAGCTTGTACAGAACTCTGCCGCGCGCTTTTTGACCAACACACGAAAATATGAACACATCACTCCTGTCCTGTCCTCTCTACACTGGCTCCCAGTTCAGTTCAGGATACAGTTCAAGTTGCTGCTGTTTGTTTTCAAAGCTCTGAATGGACTTGCTCCCCTCTACATCTCAGAACTTCTGAAAGCCCATCAGCCTGGCAGGGACTTACGATCTGCCAGTCAACACCTGCTGGAGGTGCCTCGCTCGAGGTACAAGCAATGGGGAGACCGGTCATTTTCTGTTGCCGGCCCAAAAGCCTGGAACAGCCTCCCCCTTGAGCTGCGTGCCACCTCTGATCTGACTCTGTTCAAAACCAAACTGAAGACCCACTTGTTCAAAAAAGCTTTCAGTGTGTAACTTTTATTATTTTGTATTTTAGTATGTAGCATCTTTATTTCAATTGCATTTTTATTTCACTTGTTCAAAAAAGCTTTCTGTGTGTAACTTTTATTACTTGTGTTATTTTAGTATGTAGCATTTTTTATTTCCATTGCCTTCTTTTATCGCTGTGGTTTCTTATTCTATTTTCATTGATCTATTGTTCCCGTTTATTTTTCTTTTTATCCTGTTAAGCACCTTGGTCAATGCAAGGCATTGTGGAAGGTGCTATACAAATAAAGTTTATT